>CAVMKG010000455.1:5000-10000 GCA_963682025.1 Cordilura impudica
ATTTTTAATTTTTAGTTTTTAATTTTTAATTTTTAATTTTTAATTTTTAATTTTTAATTTTTAATTTTTAATTTTTAATTTTTAATTTTTAATTTTTAATTTTTAATTTTTAATTTTTAATTTTTAATTTTTGATTTTTAATTTTTAATTTTTAATTTTTAATTTTTAATTTTTAATTTTTAATTTTTAATTTTTAATTTTTAATTTTTAATTTTTAATATTTTAATTTTTAATTTTTAATTTTTAATTTTTAATTTTTAATTTTTAATTTTTAATTTTTTTAATTTTTAAATTTTAATTTTTAATTTTTAATTTTTAATTTTTAATTTTTAATTTTTAATTTTTAATTTTTAATTTTTAATTTTTAATTTTTAATTTTTAATTTTTAATTTTTAATTTTTAATTTTTAATTTTTAATTTTTAATTTTTAATTTTTAATTTTTAATTTTTAATTTTTAATTTTTAATTTTTAATTTTTAATTTTTAATTTTTAATTTTTAATTTTTAATTTTTAATTTTTAATTTTTAATTTTTAATTTTTAATTTTTAATTTTTAATTTTTAATTTTTAATTTTTAATTTTTAATTTTTAATTTTTAATTTTTAATTTTTAATTTTGAATTTTGAATTTTTAATTTTTAATTTTTAATATTTAATTCTTAATTTTTAATTTTGAAATTTAATTTTTAATTTTTAATCTTCAATTTTTAATTTTTAAATTTAAGTTTTTAATTTTTAATTTTTAATTTTTAATTTTTAATTTTTAATTTTAATTTTTAATTTTTAATTTTTAATTTTTAATTTTTAATTTTTAATTTTTAATTTTTAATTTTTAATTTTTAATTTTAATTTTTAATTTTTAATTTTTAATTTTTAATTTTTAATTTTTAATTTTTAATTTTTAATTTTTAATTTTTAATTTTTAATTTTTAATTTTTAATTTTTAATTTTTAATTTTAAATTTTTAATTTTTAATTTTTAATTTTTAATTTTTAGTTTTCAATTTTTAATTTTTAATATTTAGTTTTTAATTTTTAATTTTTAATTTTAATTTTTAATTTTTAATTTTTAATTTTTAATTTTTAATTTTTAATTTTTAATTTTTAATTTTTAATTTTTAATTTTTAATTTTTAATTTTTAATTTTTAATTTTTAATTTTTAATTTTTAATTTTTAATTTTTAATTTTTAATTTTTAATTTTTAATTTTTAATTTTTAATTTTTAATTTTTAATTTTTAATTTTTAATTTTTAATTTTTAATTTTTAATTTTTAATTTTTAATTTTTAATTTTTAATTTTTAATTTTTAATTTTTAATTTTTAATTTTTAATTTTTAATTTTTAATTTTTAATTTTTAATTTTTAATTTTTAATTTTAAATTTTTAATTTTTAATTTTTAATTTTTAATTTTTAATTTTTAATTTTTAATTTTTTATTTTTATTTTTTAATTTTTAATTTTTAATTTTTAATTTTTAATTTTTAATTTTTAATTTTTAATTTTTAATTTTTAATTTTTAATTTTTAATTTTTAATTTTTAATTTTTAATTTTTAATTTTTAATTTTTAATTTTTAATTTTTAATTTTTAATTTTTAATTTTTAATTTTTAATTTTTCATTTTTAATTTTTAATTTTTAGTTTTTAATTTTTAATTTTTAATTTTTAATTTTTAATTTTTAATTTTTAATTTTTAATTTTTAATTTTTAATTTTTAATTTTTAATTTTTAATTTTTAGTTTTTAATTTTTAATTTTTAATTTTTAATTTTTAATTTTCAATTTTTAATTTTTAATTTTTAATTTTTAATTTTTAATTTTTAATTTTTAATTTTTAATTTTTAATTTTTAATTTTTAATTTTTAATTTTTAATTTTTAATTTTAAATTTTTAATTTTTAATTTTTAATTTTTAATTTTTAATTTTGAATTTTGAATTTTTAATTTTTAATTTTTAATTTTTAATATTTAATTCTTAATTTTTAATTTTGAAATTTAATTTTTAATTTTTAATCTTCAATTTTTAATTTTTAATTTTTAAATTTAAGTTTTTAATTTTTAATTTTTAATTTTTTATTTTTAATTTTTAATTTTTAATTTTTAATTTTTAATTTTTAATTTTTAATTTTTAATTTTTAATTTTTAATTTTTAATTTTTAATTTTTAATTTTTAATTTTTAATTTTTAATTTTTAATTTTTAATTTTTAATTTTTAATTTTTAATTTTTAATTTTTAATTTTTAATTTTTAATTTTTAATTTTTAATTTTTAATTTTTAATTTTTAATTTTTAATTTTTAATTTTTAATTTTTAATTTTTAATTTTTAATTTTTAATTTTTAATTTTTAATTTTTAATTTTTAATTTTTAATTTTTAATTTTTAATTTTTAATTTTTAATTTTTAATTTTTAATTTTTAATTTTTAATTTTTAATTTTTACTTTTTAATTTTTAATTTTTAATTTTTAATTTTTAATTTTTAATTTTTAATTTTTAATTTTTAATTTTTAATTTTAAATTTTTAATTTTTAATTTTTAATTTTTAATTATTAATTTTTAATTTTTAATTTTTAATTTTTAATTTTTAGTTTTCAATTTTTAATTTTTAATATTTAGTTTTTAATTTTTAATTTTTAAATTTTAATTTTTAATTTTTAATTTTTAATTTTTAATTTTTAATTTTTAATTTTTAATTTTTAATTTTTAATTTTTAATTTTTAATTTTTAATTTTTAATTTTTAATTTTTAATTTTTAATTTTTAATTTTTAATTTTTAATTTTTAATTTTTAATTTTTAATTTTTAATTTTTAATTTTTAATTTTTAATTTTTAATTTTTAATTTTTAATTTTTAATTTTTAATTTTTAATTTTTAATTTTTAATTTTTAATTTTTAATTATAAATTATAAATTATAAATTATAAATTTTTAATTTTTAATTTTTAATTTTTAATTTTTAATTTTTAATTTTTAATTTTTAATTTTTAATTTTTAATTTTTAATTTTTAATTTTTAATTTTTAATTTTTAATTTTTAATTTTTAATTTTTAATTTTTAATTTTTAATTTTTAATTTTTAATTTTTAATTTTTAATTTTTAATTTTTAATTTTTAATTTTTAATTTTTAATTTTTAATTTTTAATTTTTAATTTTTAATTTTAAATTTTTAATTTTTAATTTTTAATTTTTAATTTTTAATTTTTAATTTTTAATTTTTAATTTTTTATTTTTAATTTTTAATTTTTAATTTTTAATTTTTAATTTTTAATTTTTAATTTTTAATTTTTAATTTTTAATTTTTAATTTTTAATTTTTAATTTTTAATTTTTAATTTTTAATTTTTAATTTTTAATTTTTAATTTTTAATTTTTAATTTTTAATTTTTAATTTTTAATTTTTCATTTTTAATTTTTAATTTTTAGTTTTTAATTTTTAATTTTTAATTTTTAATTTTTAATTTTTAATTTTTAATTTTTAATTTTTAATTTTTAGTTTTTAATTTTTAATTTTTAATTTTTAATTTTTAATTTTCAATTTTTAATTTTTAATTTTTAATTTTTAATTTTTAATTTTTAATTTTTAATTTTTAATTTTTAATTTTTAATTTTTAATTTTTAATTTTTAATTTTTAATTTTTAATTTTAAATTTTTAATTTTTAATTTTTAATTTTTAATTTTGAATTTTGAATTTTTAATTTTTAATTTTTAATTTTTAATTTTTAATATTTAATTCTTAATTTTTAATTTTGAAATTTAATTTTTAATTTTTAATCTTCAATTTTTAATTTTTAATTTTTAAATTTAAGTTTTTAATTTTTAATTTTTAATTTTTTATTTTTAATTTTTAATTTTTAATTTTTAATTTTTAATTTTTAATTTTTAATTTTTAATTTTTAATTTTTTATTTTTAATTTTTAATTTTTAATTTTTAATTTTTAATTTTTAATTTTTAATTTTTAATTTTTAATTTTTAATTTTTAATTTTAAATTTTTAATTTTTAATTTTTAATTTTTAATTTTTAATTTTTAATTTTTAATTTTTAATTTTTAATTTTTAATTTTTAATTTTTAATTTTTACTTTTTAATTTTTAATTTTTAATTTTTAATTTTTAATTTTTAATTTTTAATTTTTAATTTTTAATTTTTAATTTTAAATTTTTAATTTTTAATTTTTAATTTTTAATTTTTAATTATTAATTTTTAATTTTTAATTTTTAATTTTTAATTTTTAGTTTTCAATTTTTAATTTTTAATATTTAGTTTTTAATTTTTAATTTTTAAATTTTAATTTTTAATTTTTAATTTTTAATTTTTAATTTTTAATTTTTAATTTTTAATTTTTAATTATAAATTATAAATTATAAATTATAAATTTTTAATTTTTAATTTTTAATTTTTAATTTTTAATTTTTAATTTTTAATTTTTAATTTTTAATTTTTAATTTTTAATTTTTAATTTTTAATTTTTAATTTTTAATTTTTAATTTTTAATTTTTAATTTTTAATTTTTAAATTTTAATTTTTAATTTTTAATTTTTAATTTTTAATTTTTAATTTTTAATTTTTAATTTTTAATTTTTAAATTTTAATTTTTAATTTTTAATTTTTAATTTTTAGTATTTAATTCTTAATTTTTAATTTTGAAATTTAATTTTTAATTTTTAATCTTCAATTTTTAATTTTTAGTTTTTAAATTTAAGTTTTTAATTTTATATTTTTAATTTTTAATTTTTAATTTTTAATTTTTAATTTTTAATTTTTAATTTTTAATTTTTAATTTTTAATTTTTAATTTTTAATTTTTAATTTTTAATTTTTAAATTTTAATTTTTAAATTTTAATTTTTAATTTTTAATTTTTAATTTTTAATTTTTAATTTTTAATTTTTAATTTTTAATTTTTAATTTTTAATTTTTAATTTTTAATTTTTAATTTTAATTTTTAATTTTTAATTTTTAATTTTTAATTTTTATTTTTTATTTATAAATTATAAATTATAAATTATAA
>CAVMKG010000455.1:17500-31414 GCA_963682025.1 Cordilura impudica
TTTTTAATTTTTAAATTTTTAATTTTTAATTTTTAATTTTTAATTTTTAATTTTTAATTTTTAATTTTTAATTTTTAATTTTTAATTTTTTATTTTTAATTTTTAATTTTTAATTTTTAATTTTTAATTTTTAATTTTTAATTTTTAATTATAAATTATAAATTATAAATTATAAATTATAAATTATAAATTATAAATTTTTAATTTTTAATTTTTAATTTTTAATTTTTAATTTTTAATTTTTAATTTTTAATTTTTAATTTTTAATTTTTAATTTTTAATTTTTAATTATACCCTCCACTCCAGTGTGCAGAGGGTATATATAAGTTTGTCATTCCGTTTGTAATAATTAGAAAAAAAAATTTGGACCCCATAAAATATATATATTTGTGATCCTTATAACAACCGGAGTTGATATAGCGATGTCCGTCTGTCCGTCTGTCCGTCTGTCCGTCTGTCCGTCTGTGGAAATCACGATGACGGCATCAATCGGGCAGCTAGGGTGCTCGTTGGCATAAAAAATGATTCATTAACATCCTGAAAAGTTTGCTATTTAAAATCGTCCAAATCGGTGGATTAGGGCCCGAGATTTGAATGAAGAACTAAAAAAAGTCTTGAAAAAATATAATTTTCTATGTTGTTCTTGTCACGATCACGCCCTCAATAGGATAGCTACGGTGATAATTTTTAGTGAGAATGATTCACCAAATTCATGGGAAGATTTCTACTTCAAAAATCATTAAAATCGGTGGAACAGGTCCAGGTAAATCTATGAAAAATTAAAAAAAAAATGAAAAACATGATGTTTCCATATTGTTCCTGTTGTTATTCTAAATGTTGCATTGTTGTCATAGCTGGACTTGTTGTTTTTGTGGTCGTTGTGGTAATAATATAATAAAAACAAACCCTTTGTACATTTTTTTGTGAACTCTGGTAGAAAATTTTAAAAGTTTCCATTTGTTTGGCATCACTAAAAAAATTTGTTAGATCATTTCTGTCATTGCCACGAGCCTGCATGCAAAATTTCAGATCGATTGGTTCACGGGAAAGGGGCTAAAAATCGATCCAAAATTTTGTCTACAAGCAGACACTACCAGTTAATATAAAGGCAGTAAATAAAGGGAGTAAAAGTTCACCAATAATTTAAAAAACAAATTTTTATGTATTAATTTATTTAAAGAAAAAAATAATTAAATGAAATAGTAATAATAATAAAAAAAAAAATAATATACAATACAAAAAAAAAGAATATATAAATAAAATAAAATAAAGATAAATGCATTCATAGCATTATAATACATATAAAAGGTCAATGTTTTCTAACCGTAACCGTAACGAGTCAGTTGTTTTTTTTTTACATGAAAATCATTTAAAACAGTTACCGAACGTAACCGGAACGTTCCAATACTTTTCATGTGAAAAAAAGGCTGACACGTTACGTAACAGTTACATGTCGCTAACTTGTTCTTTACACAGGCTACTGCTTTTGCAGCCAACTTCAAGTCTATTTATATAGTTTCGTAAGCATAACTGATAAAATTGTTTCTATTATTTTTTGCTGTAAGTAATAAATTATAAATATACTGAATTTGCAAACTAAAATGGATACATATATTGGAGGTGCTTTAATACAAAAGAGTTAACGAAACAAAATCAAAAAAAAAAAAACAACTCTACAACATCAACAATGGCAGTCATATGTTCTTCAAATAGAAAAAAAAACTGCAAGTGTGTTTTGTTGGCTACAAAACAAAAATAGTGTTGACAATATAACAAAATATGTAAAAGAAGTAATTGCTATGAAATATTTTATTTTGTTTAAAAAAAAAATCGCAAAATGAAAGGCTATAATTCCATTAATAATCAAAAGGCGTTAAACTAATTTATTTATTTTTACGTTGTACTAATGCATTTTAAATAAGTAAAAGTAATTGTATATTTAAATAAAAATGCATTTGTATTATATGTTGCTGTCGTATTCAGAAAAATCAAGTAGCTGACTATACGACTACAAATGCTGCTGCCAGCAGTCGTCTATGTGTTTCATTCATGATGTTGCATTTTTTTGCGAGCAATACTTACATATATTCTAAATAAAGAAATAAAAGTTCTTTTCATACTGCGAAATCTATACAAATATATGTACAAATACTATATGTCAAATTTCAAATTTGCAATAATTGATACATTTTTGAAAGAAAATTGTATAATATGAAATGTCTTTAATTTATTTCATAGAAAACAATTTTTTGAGGTGCGTGGATTTTCTATATTTACTGTTTTACTATTTTCGTAATGAGGTTAAATGAGTTAAAAAGAATTTAAAATATTTGAAAATATTAGGTGAGGATCCTCAAGATGTAATATACGATCGGTCTAAAACTTTTCACTTAGAGTCACAGTTAAATTCGAAACAACAAAAACCCATATATTTTGTGCATAAAGTTTAATATTAAATGTGCTTTTCTAAAATGCCTATATATTTTTTCTCATTCATTTCTGACCATCTTCAATGTAAATTTACCAAAGTTTTTATTATTGCAATATGTATATAAAACTTAAAAATTTAATATTTTTTATTGTGTATTAACTTATTATTCTGCGATTTTCATTACATCACAAAATGTTACAAATTGGCACTACTGTTTCAAAAACAGAAAACTTCTAAATCAGTTGAAAACAGTTGATCTGTAAAACTGTGTGTGAAATTGTGTCAAATAAAATTACAAATATTAATAAATATAATAATACATATATATATATTTTATTAATTTTGTTAAGAATTAGCACAAAATTGATTTTCCATTTTGCATTTCATTTATAAAGAATTCTGCCATATTTTGTTAAAGGGAAAATCCATTTTTGTTATATTAAAAAAAACAGACTTGCATTTAATTTTTCCGTGACTGCCTCAATAATTGCGTAGATGCCACCACAATATTTTTTGTAATTAAAACAGTTGATCTGTAAAAATGTGTGTGAAATTGTGTCAAATAAAATTACAAATATTAATAAATATAATAATACATATAAATATATTTTATTAATTTTGTTAAGAATTAGCACAAAATTGATTTTCCATTTTTCATTTCATTTATAAAGAATTCTGCCATATTTTGTTAAAGGGAAAATCCATTTTTGTTATATTAAAAAAAACAGACTTGCATTTAGTTTTTCCGTGACTGCCTCAATAATTGCGTAGATGCCACCACAATATTTTTTCTAATTAAATATTAACCAATATCTAACTAGAATTATGATTTATTCTGACTAAAAAGTTCCAATTAAAAGTTATTCATCCCAATTATGAATATTCTCAAGGAATTTCTTTCTCACGGAAAATACATTTCTCAAGAAAAAATTCCTCCAATTATAAATTCCGCGTGAACAAAAAATGATTAACTGGCATCATCGAATTTCGAAGCCACTTGCTTTGCTTAAGTTGCGTTCACACTACGTGTTTTGCTCGTGTTTTTCTGCCCTCAATAGTTCGAATATAGTCTTCTCAACTTAAAAGGCACATTTTTTATATGGCGATTTTCATAGTTATCAAATTGAGAAATTTGTGATTCTCAACTTGATAGCAAAGAAATATTTCCAATCGGTATCAAATGGAAGGTACGGAATTGCCATATTAAAAAATATTATACTAATTTTAGAAATGAAAACAATGTACTTTTTTTAATGTTTCAATTTAATTTCATTATATATTTAACATTACTATGTACATATTTAACATTATATGTACATATTATGTACATTTTTTAAAATCTAGAATTAAAAATAAATGAATTAATTAGTTGTACATTTTTTGAAAAATTCGACAAAAAGCAGAAATAATTAAAAATATATCAATGATTTATTTGTACTTTTTTGGCATTTTTTAATTTAATTTATTATTTATGACATATTTAAATAATATCTCAGACTTAACACAAATCGTATTCAAGTTGAAAAAATGTTTGGTCTCAAGTGGAGAAAAGTGTTGGATATCCAATTGAGAGTAAAAATGTTTCTCAAAGATTGGAAAAAATGTTTAGTCTCAACTTGATGTCAAGTTGAAAGCAAACAAGGAGAAAAATTGTTCAACCCAAGTTGAGAATTACATTTGACATCAATTTAAGAACTTAACTTTTCTCCAACATTGGAGAAATAATATTTCAATGCATACTGGGGAATGACCGAAACTAACACATAAACAGTTTTTTCCTATTTGAAAAACATATGACTGTCATTGTTGCTGTTGTAGAGTTGTTATACCCTCCACTCCAGTGTGTAGAGGGTATATATAAGTTTGTCATTCCGTTTGTAATAATTAGAAAAAAAATTTTGGACCCCATAAAATTTATATATTTGTGATCCTTATAACAACCGGAGTTGATATAGCGATGTCCGTCTGTCCGTCTGTCCGTCTGTGGAAATCACGATGACGGCATCAATCCGGCAGCTAGGGTACTCGTTGACATAAAAATGATTCACTAACATCCTGAGAAGTTTGCTATTTAAAATCGTCCAAATCGGTCGATTAGGGCCCGAGATTTGAATGAAGAACTAAAAAAGTCTTGAAAAAAAAACAATTTTCTATGTTGTTCTTGTCACGATCACGCCCTCAATAGTGCAGCTACAGTGATCATTTTTAGTGAGAATGATTCACCAAATTCATGGAAAGATTTCTACTTCAAAAATCATTAAAATCGGTGGAACAGGTCCAGGGAAATCTCTGAAAAAGTAAAAAAAAAATGAAAAACATGATATTTCTATATTGTTCTTGTTGTTATTCTAAATGTTGCATTGTTTTCATAGCTGCACTTGTTGTTTTTGTGGTCGTTATGGTAATAATATAACAAAAACAAACCCTTTGTACATTTTTTTATCAACTCTGGTAGAAAAATTTAAAAGTTTCCATCACTAAAAAAATATGTTAGATCATTTCTGTCATTGCCACAAGCCTGCCTGCAAAATTTCAGATCGATTGGGTCACGGGAAAGTGGTTAAAATCGATCCAAAATTTTTTCGACAAGCAGACACTACGAGTTAATATAAAGGAAGTAAAAATTCACCAACATCTAAATCAAATAATGCTAAAATACCTAGTTGTTAATAAAAAAAAACAATTGGGCAATTCACAATGGGTAATGTATCGTTGTATCTGTTGTATCGTGTATCACTTTACAATAGTGTAAAATTGTTGTTGGTAATTTTCACTGAAAAATCTGATACACGATCCAACTTCATTTGCTATGTTTAGTAAATGTTGTATATTGTATCATAACATATCAGTTCCAAGTGAATGCCAGTTTTTATGAAAAAGAAAAAACAAATACATAGAATATTATCAGCATAAATAATTATAAAATAAAATATGGCTAATAATGCAAATAACGCAAATACATCGATAAGTTTATTTATATAAAAATTAATGTTTATATTTTTAGTATGTATTTTCTCTTTCAGTACTAACCAAAACATTTAACATTTTTTTTTTCATTATAAATTAAAATGCAAGAGGTACGTAACTAAAACTCCAGGGTATATCTCACGACCAAAAAGCAAACACTGACAAGTGTTTTCTCTTATACAAAATAGCAGAAGCGACGAAGCGATCTTTCCTCGTTGGATCGAAAATTACTAAAGAAAGCGTTTTACAATATGAAAATACAACTGAGTGTTCACAACAAATGATTGTATTGTGTATTTCAATACAACATACAATATACAACACCTGTTGTGAATTGCCCAAATGTAAATTTAGCAAAAAAATTTATGTATTAATTTATTTAAAGAGAAAAACACAAAAGTAACGTTTGATGTTGTATTTTTTGTGTGTAATATTTAAATATACATACATACACTTATTAAATAATACAAATAATGTACATATATTATATATATGTATGTATGTATATTCATAGTAACTGCATGTTAGATATAAATCGGTTATTTTATTTACATAAAATTCTGCAGTATTTTGTTGTGGGGAAAATACATTTATTTTGTATTAACAGAGTGTCACTTCATTTTGCTCAGCGTGACTATGCCACAGTAGATGCCGCCATAATTTTTGTTTGTTCTAATTAGCTTTGCAATAGTTATTTCTATTTTAACATGAATGTTAATATTTTCAACTAGATATCATACAGAACAATGTTAAGAGTATACACGGGTTGGTCTCTTATTTCATACGTTTTTTCATTATTCTTTTACAAATATGAACATAAGTTTGGCATATTACCCACCAATCTCACATCACACTGCAAGTTCGAAAAACTCAATACACTCACATTTTTTTTACTAATACACACACATTTTCCGCAGTGGTCACACTAATGGCACCAAATTTTTCGTGCGAGTAGTGGCAGACACTAACGATGATTAATGTTACCCTGTTATAAATTTAATGCAAATTTACTGGATTCTGTAAAATTGTAATTAAAGTTTTAACTTGTTAAATCTATTATAATGATTTATTTTTTGAAATGCGCATACAAAAACGCAACTTTGTTAATTATAGAGCATAAATATTATTAACTATTATTAAAATAATACTAATAATAATAAATGTAAACATTTTCCCTCAAACATGTGCCTGTATAATAAACTTGGTAACTCTACTTAAAATAAAATAAGATAGAGAAGTATACAAATTTTTTCAAGTTTACGCTTCGACAACATTTTAAAAATGAGATTGCAGTCAGATGTTTGAGCATAAAATTTAATGGCGATGGATTCCACTAATTCGAACAATTTTTCGTTGATAATACGTACACAACGATTTTACAATTTCAGTGTGATGTGAGATTGGGGGGTTAACTTTTTGTTGTCTTTACAAAATAGAGTTACCGAGTTCGTCAATTAGTTTTTTGCTTACAAAACAGTTCTACATAGTTATATAGAATTATTATTCTGCTTTACCTATAAAATATCTGATTGCGATTACATCTAATTTTTAAAAATTGTTTATAATTAATAAAGCATTATTATTCACATAAATACAAAATTTCACTTTTTAAATTTTCCATTCAAATTTAAGAAAATATCAATTATAATAAAAACTGAAAATAAAATTTCCAATTATAAATTAGAAAATATTAATTGAGTTTCAGAAAATCATATCAAAATGTCGGAAATAATAATTTTAAATTTAGAAATATCTTTACATTTAAAAATGTTTACATTTAAAAAAAATATTGCCATTCAGGAGATATTAATAACTTTTCAGTACCGCGATTCAGTAACTTCTTTGAACGATAGTCGAATTGTAAAAAAAAAGAAAATTGCAAAATTATCAGTAAAATTTTGAAACGATATTCGCTATTGTCAAAGTCAGCTGTTGTTGTTATCTAAACGACAACCATTTTTGTGTTGTTTATCCAATCGATAAAAACTTAAATTTTTAGGTTGAAATGTCGTCATACATAAATAAAAATCATGAAATAGTGAAAATATTTTGCTTTAATTAAAAAACTTTTTTATATAAATAAAAAAATTAAATAGCATATTCAATTCATTATTTCATTTTCAAATAAATAAACAGAAATATTAGTAAAAAAAATAAAGATATTAAACATAAACATAAAATCATCCTGTCAAACACGAAGTAATTTGTTTTTTTCTATTCTTTGTGTTTTTCGCTTATTTTGACAGAGATGCCACTCCTTTACAATTTAAATAAATAGAAAAACAGATTTGTCGATATTAATTTAAATTCAATGAATTTAAGAAAACCTCAAATGATATTTAAGAATTGCTAACATAAAAATTGTTACATAAGTAAACGTAATTTTATGAGAATGTTATTTTTTATATATAAATTTTCACAATTTTTTTTGGATGAAAATTTGAAGTTTTTCAGAAAATAAAGATAACATTAAATTATTTTATTTAAAATGTTTGGGACTTTTCGTTTTTTGCGTTTTTCATCCCTAATTTGATTATTTATTATTATAAATTTATTCTCTATGTTTTAAAAATATGGCAATATTTTAAAAAAAAAGTTGAGAGAGCTTTTTTTTTGGTTATTATTTTGTTACTACATCCGACCTATATGGCCACAATGAAGAAATATTTGGCCAGTTAAAAGAAACTATACAGCCATCTCCAATTAGCACGATTTAATGCATATAGCCACTCTACACAACCATTACCTTTGCAATGGAGGTTAGGGCGAGCTATTTAATTAGCAAAAACTAAATTAAACGAGAAGTTATGTCATATAACCGGAAACGCATGCATATAGGTATATAACCAAAATGCATGCCGATCAGCAACCACGATGACCAAAAAGCAAACACCGAAATAAATCCGAAATCATAGAAAAGAAGAAAACCAACCCAAAGAATTTGCTGAAATAATTTTTATACCCTCCACTCCAGTGTGCAGAGGGTATATATAAGTTTGTCATTCCGTTTGTAATAATTAGAAAAAAAAATTTGGACCCCATAAAATATATATATTTGTGATCCTTATAACAACCGGAGTTGATATAGCGATGTCCGTCTGTCCGTCTGTCCGTCTGTCCGTCTGTCCGTCTGTCCGTCTGTCCGTCTGTCCGTCTGTGGAAATCACGATGACGGCATCAATCGGGCAGCTAGGGTGCTCGTTGGCATAAAAAATGATTCATTAACATCCTGAAAAGTTTGCTATTTAAAATCGTCCAAATCGGTCAATTAGGGCCCGAGATTTGAATGAAGAACTAAAAAAAGTCTTGAAAAAATATAATTTTCTATGTTGTTCTTGTCACGATCACGCCCTCAATAGGATAGCTAGGGTGATAATTTTTAGTGAGAATGATTCACCAAATTCATGGGAAGATTTCTACTTCAAAAATTATTAAAATCGGTGGAACAGGTCCAGGTAAATCTATGAAAAATTAAAAAAAAAATGAAAAACATGATGTTTCCATATTGTTCCTGTTGTTATTCTAAATGTTCCATTGTTGTCATAGCTGGACTTGTTGTTTTTGTGGTCGTTGTGATAATAATATAATAAAAACGAACCCTTTGTACATTTTTTTGTGAACTCTGGTAGAAAATTTTAAAAGTTTCCATTGTTTTGGCATCACTAAAAAAATTTGTTAGATCATTTCTGTCATTGCCACGAGCCTGCATGCAAAATTTCAGATCGATTGGCTCACGGGAAAGGGGCTACAAATCGATCCAAAATTTTGTCGACAAGCAGACACTACCAGTTAATATAAAGGCAGTAAATAAAGGGAGTAAAAGTTCACCAATAATTTAAAAAACAAATTTTTATGTATTAATTTATTTAAAGAAAAAAATAATTAAATGAAATAGTAATAATAATAAAAAAAAATAATATACAATACAAAAAAAAAAAGAATATATAAATAAAATAAAATAAAGATAAATGCATTCATAGCATTATAATACATATAAAAGGTCAATGTTTTCTAACCGTAACCGTAACGAGTCAGTTGTTTTTTTTTACATGAAAATCATTTAAAACAGTTACCGAACGTAACCGGAACGTCCCAATACTTTTCATGTGAAAAAAAGGCTGACACGTTACGTAACAGTTACATGTCGCTAACTTGTTCTTTACACAGGCTACTGCTTTTGCAGCCAACTTCAAGTCTATTTATATAGTTTCGTAAGCATAACTGATAAAATTGTTTCTATTAAAAACTAAAATGGATACATATATTGGAGGTGCTTTAATACAAAAGAGTTAACGAAACAAAATCAAAAAAAAAAAAACAACTCTACAACATCAACAATGGCAGTCATATGTTCTTCAAATAGAAAAAAAAACTGCAAGTGTGTTTTGTTGGCTACAAAACAAAAATAGTGTTGACAATATAACAAAATATGTAAAAGAAGTTAGTGCTATGAAATATTTTATTTTGTTTAAAAAAAAAATCGCAAAATGAAAGGCTATAATTCCATTAATAATCAAAAGGCGTTAAACTAATTTATTTGTTTTTACGTTGTACTAATGCATTTTAAATAAGTAAAAGTAATTGTATATTTAAATAAAAATTCATTTGTATTATATGTTGCTGTCGTATTCAGAAAAATCAAGTAGCTGACTATGCGACTACAAATGCTGCTGCCAGCAGTCGTCTATGTGTTTCATTCATGATGTTGCATTTTTTTGCGAGCAATACTTACATATATTCTAAATAAAGAAATAATAGTTCTTTTCATACTGCGAAATCTATACAAATATATGTACAAATACTATATGTCAAATTTCAAATTTGCAATAATTGATACATTTTTGAAAGAAAATTGTATAATATGAAATGTCTTTAATTTATTTCATAGAAAACAATTTTTTGAGGTGCGTGGATTTTCCATATTTACTGTTTTACTATTTTCGTAATGAGGTTAAATGAGTTAAAAAGAATTTAAAATATTTGAAAATATTAGGTGAGGATCCTCAAGATGTAATATACGATCGGTCTAAAACTTTTCACTTAGAGCCACAGTTAAATTCGAAACAACAAAAACCCATATATTTTGTGCATAAAGTTTAACATTAAATGTGCTTTTCTAAAATGTTTATATATTTTTTTCTCATTCATTTCTGACCATCTTCAATGTAAATTTACCAAAGTTTTTTTTATTGCAATATGTATATAAAACTTAAAAATTTAATATTTTTTATTGTGTATTAACTTATTATTCTGCGATTTTCATTACATCACAAAATGTTACAAATTGGCACTACTGTTTCAAAAACAGAAAACTTCTAAATCAGTTGAAAACAGTTGATCTGTAAAACTGTGTGTGAAATTGTGTCAAATAAAATTACAAATATTAATAAATATAATAATACATATATATATATATATATATTATTAATATTGTTAAGAATTAGCACAAAATTGATTTTCCATTTTGCATTTCATTTATAAAGAATTCTGCCATATATTGTTAAAGGGAAAATCCATTTTTGTTATATTAAAAAAAACAGACTTGCATTTAATTTTTCCGTGACTGCCTCAATAATTGCGTAGATGCCACCACAATATTTTTTCTAATTAAATATTAACCAATATCTAACTAGAATTATGATTTATTCCGACTAAAAAGTTCCAATTAAAAGTTATTCATCCCAATTATGAATATTCTCAAGGAATTTCTTTCGCACGGAAAATACATTTCTCGATAAAAAAATTCCTCCAATTATAAATTCCGCGTGAACAAAAAATGATTAACTGGCATCATCGAATTTCGAAGCCACTTGCTTTGCTTATTGACAATTTATTTTCTATTTTTTGTGTGTGTGCAAACGACCCTACAATAAATGTCCCAATAAACATTTTTGTTTGCTATCAACTTGAGGTGCATTTGAGATCAAATACATTTCTCAAATCTCCAACGTTAATTCTCAAATGCCCTCAATAGTTCGAATATAGTCTTCTCAACTTAAAAGGCACATTTTTTATATGGCGATTTTCATAGTTATCAAATTGAGAAATTTGTGATTCTCAACTTGATAGCAAAGAAATTTTTCCAATCGGTATCAAATGGAAGGTACGGAATTGCCATATTAAAAAATATTATACTAATTTTAGAAATGAAAACAATGTACTTTTTTTAATGTTTCAATTTAATTTCATTATATATTTAACATTACTATGTACATATTTAACATTAAATGTACATATTATGTACATTTTTTAAAATCTAGAATTAAAAATAAATGAATTAATTAGTTGTACATTTTTTGAAAAATTCGACAAAAAGCAAAAATAATTAAAAATGTATCAATGATTTATTTGTACTTTTTTGGCATTTTTTAATTTAATTTATTATTTATGACATATTTAAATAATATCTCAGACTTAACACAAATCGTATTCAAGTTGAAAAAATGTTTGGTCTCAAGTGGAGAAAAGTGTTGGATATCCAATTGAGAGTAAAAATGTTTCTCAAAGATTGGAAAAAATGTTAAATCTCAACTTGATGTCAAGTTGAAAGCAAACAAGGAGAAAAATTGTTCAACCCAAGTTGAGAATTACATTTGACATCAATTTAAGGACTTAACTTTTCTCCAACATTGGAGAAATAATATTTCAATGCATACTGGGGAATGACCGAAACTAACACATAAACAGTTTTTTCCTATTTGAAAAACATATGACTGTCATTGTTGCTGTTGTAGAGTTGTTATACCCTCCACTCCAGTGTGCAGAGGGTATATATAAGTTTGTCATTCCGTTTGTAATAATTAGAAAAAAAATTTTGGACCCCATAAAATTTATATATTTGTGATCCTTATAACAACCGGAGTTGATATAGCGATGTCCGTCTGTCCGTCTGTCCGTCTGTGGAAATCACGATGACGGCATCAATCCGGCAGCTAGGGTACTCGTTGTCATAAAAATGATTCACTAACATCCTGAGAAGTTTGCTATTTAAAATCGTCCAAATCGGTCGATTAGGGCCCGAGATTTGAATGAAGAACTAAAAAAGTCTTGAAAAAAAAATAATTTTCTATGTTGTTCTTGTCACGATCACGCCCTCAATAGTGCAGCTACAGTGATCATTTTTAGTGAGAATGATTCACCAAATTCATGGAAAGATTTCTACTTCAAAAATCATTAAAATCGGTGGAACAGGTCCAGGGAAATCTCTGAAAAATAAAAAAAAATGAAAAACATGATATTTCTATATTGTTCTTGTTGTTATTCTAAATGTTGCATTGTTTTCATAGCTGGACTTGTTGTTTTTGTGGTCGTTATGGTAATAATATAAGAAAAACAAACCCTTTGTACATTTTTTTATCAACTCTGGTAGAAAAATTTAAAAGTTTCCATTGTTTTGGCATCATTTCTGTCTTTACCACAAGCCTGCCTGCAAAATTTCAGATCGATTGGGTCACGGGAAAGTGGTTAAAATCGATCCAAAATTTTTTCGACAAGCAGACACTACGAGTTAATATAAAGGGAGTAAAAATTCACCAACATCTAAAGCAAATAATGCTAAAATACCTAGTTGTTAATGAAAAAAACAATTGGGCAATTCACAATGGGTAATGTATCGTTGTATCTTGTATCGTGTATCACTTTACAATAGTGTAAAATTGTTGTTGGTAATTTTCATTGAAAAATCTGATACACGATCCAACTTCATTTGCTATGTTTAGTAAATGTTGTATATTGTATCATAACATATCAGTTCCAAGTGAATGCCAGTTTTTATGAAAAAGAAAAAACAAATACATAGAATATTATCAGCATAAATAATTATAAAATAAAATATGGCAAATAATGCAAATAACGCAAATACATCGATAAGTTTATTTATATAAAAATTAATGTTTATATTTTTAGTATGTATTTTCTCTTTCAGTACCAACCAAAACATTTAACATTTTTTTTTTTCATTATAAATTAAAATGCAAGAGGTACGTAACTAAAACTCCAGGGTATATCTCACGACCAAAAAGCAAACACTGACAAGTGTTTTCTCTTATACAAAATAGCAGAAGCGACGAAGCGATCTTTCCTCGTTGGATCGAAAATTACTAAAGAAAGCGTTTTACAATATGAAAATACAACTGAGTGTTCACAACAAATGATTGTATTGTGTATTTCAATACAACATACAATATACAACACCTGTTGTGAATTGCCCAAATGTAAATTTAGCAAAAAAATTTATGTATTAATTTATTTAAAGAGAAAAACACAAAAATAACGTTTGATGTTGTATTTTTTGTGTGTAATATTTAAATATACATACATACACATATTAAATAATACAAATAATGTACATATATTATATATATGTATGTATGTATATTCATAGTAACTGCATGTTAGAAATAAATCGGTTATTTTATTTACATAAAATTCTGCAGTATTTTGTTGTGGGGAAAATACATTTCTTTTGTATAACAGAGTGTCACTTCATTTTGCTCAGCGTGACTATGCCACAGTAG
>CAVMKG010000456.1:7500-10000 GCA_963682025.1 Cordilura impudica
TTAATTTTTAATTTTTAATTTTTAGTTTTTAATTTTTAATTTTTAATTTTAATTTTTAATTTTTTATTTTTAATTTTTAAATTTTAATTTTATATATTGTAATTTTCAATTTTTAATTTTTAATTTTTAACTTTTAATTTTTAATTTTTAATTTTTAATTTATAATTTTTAATTTTTAATTTTTAATTTTTAATTTTTAATTTTTAATTTTTAATTTTTAATTTTTAATTTTTAATTTTTAAGTTTTAATTTTTAATAATTTTTAGTTTTTAATTTTTAATTTTTAATTTTTAATTTTTAATTTTTAATTTTTAATTTTTAATTTTTAATTTTTAATTTTTAATTTTTAATTTTTAATTTTTAATTTTTAATTTTTAATATTTAATTTTTAATTTTTAATTTGTTATTTTTAATTTTGAATTTTGAATTTTGAATTTTGTATTTTGAATTTTTAATTTTTAATTTTTAATTTTTAATTTTTAATTTTTAATTTTTAATTTTTAATTTTTAATTTTTAATTTTTAATTTTTAATTTTTAATTTTTAATTTTTAATTTTTAATTTTTAATTTTTAATTTTTAATTTTTAATTTTTATTTTTTATTTTTTAATTTTAAATTTTTAATTTTTAATTTTTAGTTTTTAATTTTTAATTTTTAATTTTTAATTTTTAATTTTTAATTTTTAATTTTTAATTTTTAATTTTTAATTTTTAATTTTTAATTTTTAATTTTTAATTTTTAATTTTTAATTTTTAATTTTTAATTTTTTATTTTTAATTTTTAATTTTTAATTTTTAATTTTTAATTTTTAATTTTTAATTTTTAATTATTAATTTTTAATTTTTAATTTTTAATTTTTAATTTTTAATTTTTAATTTTTAATTTTTAATTTTTAACTTTTAATTTTTAATTTTTAAATTTTAATTTTTAATTTTTAATTTTTAATTTTTAATTTTTAATTTTTAATTTTTAATTTTTAATTTTTAATTTTTAATTTTTAATTTTTAATTTTTAATTTTTAATTTTTAATTTTTAATTTTTAATTTTTAATTTTTAATTTTTAATTTTTAATTTTTAATTTTTAATTTTTAATTTTTAATTTTTAATTTTTAATTTTTAATTTTTAATTTTTAATTTTTAATTTTTAATTTTTAATTTATAATTTTTAATTTTTAATTTTTAATTTTTAATTTTTTATTTTTAATTTTTAATTTTTAATTTTGAATTTTTAATTTTTAATTTTTAATTTTTAATTTTTAATTTTTAATTTTTAATTTTTAATTTTTAATTTTTAGTTCTTAATTTTTAATTTTTAATTTTTAATTTTTAATTTTTAATTTTTAATTTTTAATTTTCAATTTTTAATTTTTAATTTTTAATTTCTAATTTTTAATTTTTAATTTTTAATTCTTAATTTTTAATTTTAAATTTTTAATTTCTAATTTTTAATTTTTAATTTTCAAGTTTTAATATTTAATTTTTAATTTTTTATTTTTATTTTTTAATTTTTAATTTCTAATTTTTAATTTTTAATTTTTAATTTTTAATTTTTAATTTTTAATTTTTAATTTTTAATTTTTAATTTTTAATTTTTAATTTTTAATTTTTAATTTTTAATTTTTAATTTTTAATTTTTAATTTTTAATTTTTAATTTTTAATTTTTAATTTTTAATTTTTAATTTTTAATTTTTAATTTTTAATTTTTAATTTTTAATTTTTAATTTTTAATTTTTAATTTTTAATTTTTAATTTTTAATTTTTAATTTTTAATTTTTAATTTTTAATTTTTAATTTTTAATTTTTAATTTTTAATTTTTAATTTTTAATTTTTAATTTTTAATTTTTAATTTTTAATTTTTAATTTTTAATTTTTAATTTTTAATTTTTAATTTTTAATTTTTAATTTTTAATTTTTAATTTTTAATTTTTAATTTTTAATTTTTAATTTTTAATTTTTAATTTTTAATTTTTAATTTTTAATTTTTAAATTTTAATTTTTAATTTTTAATTTTTAATTTTTAATTTTTTATTTTTAATTTTTAATTCTTAATTTTTAATTTTTAATTTTTAATTTTTAATTTTTAATTTTTAATTTTTAATTTTTAATTTTTAATTTTTAATTTTTAATTTTTAATTTTTAATTTTTAATTTGTAATTTTAAATTTTTAATTTTTAATTTTTAATTTTTAATTTTTAATTTTTAGTTTTTAGTTTTTAATTTTGAATTTTTAATTATTAATTATTAATTTTTAATTTTTAAGTTTTAATTTTTAAATTTTAATTTTTAATTTTTAATTATTAATTTTTAATTTTTAATTTTTAAGTTTTAATTTTTAGTTTTTAGTTTTTAGTTTTTATTATTTAATTTTTAATTTTTAATTTTTAATTTTTAATTTTTAATTTTTAATTTTTAATTTTTAATTTTTAATTTTTAATTTTTAATTTTTAATTTTTAATTTTTAAGTTTTAATTTTTAATAATTTTTAGTTTTTAATTTTT
>CAVMKG010000457.1:10000-15000 GCA_963682025.1 Cordilura impudica
AAAATTAATAATTAAAAATTAAAAATTATAAATTAAAAATAAATAATTTAAAATTAAAAATTAAAAAATTAAAAATTAAAAATTAAAACTTAAAAATTAAAAATTAGAAATTAAAAAGTAAAAATTAAAAATTAAAAATTAAAAATTAAAAATTAAAAATTAAAAATTAAAAATTAAAAATTAAAAATTAAAAATTAAAAATTAATAATTAAAAATTAAAAATTAAAAATTAAAGATTAAAAATTAAAAATTAAAAATTAAATATTAAAAATTAAAAATTAAAAATTAAAAATTAAAAATTAAAAATTAAAAATTAAAAATTAAAAATTAAAAATTAAAAATTAAAAATTAAAAATTAAAAATTAAAAATTAAAAATTAAAAATAAAAAATTAAAAATTAAAAATTAAAAACTTAAAATTAAAAATTAAAAATTAAAAATTAAAAATTAAAAATTAAAAATTAAAAATTAAAAATTTAAAATTAAAAATTAAAAATTAAAAATTAAAAATTAAAAATTAAAAATTAAAAATTAAAAATTAAAAATTAAAAATTAAAAATTAAAAATTAAAAATTAAAAATTAAAAATTAAAAATTAAAAATTAAAAATTAAAAATTAAAAATTAAAAATTAAAAATTAAAAATTAAAAATTAAAAATTAAAAATTAAAAATTAAAAATTAAAAATTAAAAATTAAAAATTAAAAATTAAAAATTAAAAATTAAAAATTAAAAATTAAAAATTAATAATTAAAAATTAAAAATTAAAAATTAAAAATTAAAAATTAAAAATTAAAAATTAAAAATTAAAAATTAAAAATAAAAAATTAAAATTAAAAACAGAATTAAAAATTAAAATTAAAAATTAAAAAATTAAAAATTATAAATTAAAAATAAATAATTTTAAAATTAAAAATTAAAAATTAAAAATTAAAACTTAAAACTTAAAAATTATAAATTAAAAATTAAAAATTAAAAATTAAAAATTAAAAAATAAAAATTAAAAATTAAAAATTAAAAATTAAAAATTAAAAATTAAAAATTAAAAATTAAAAATTAAAAATTAAAAATTAAAAATTAAAAATTAAAAGTTAAAAGTTAAAAGTTAAAAATTAAAAATTTAAAATTTAAAATTAAAAATAAAAATTAAAAATTAAAAATTAAAATTTAAAAATTTAAAATTAAAAATAAAAATTAAAAATTAAAAATTAAAAATTAAAAATTAAAAATTTAAAATATAAAATTAAAAATTAAAAATTAAAAATTAAAAATTAAAAATTAAAAATTAAAAATTAAAAATTAAAAATTAAAAATTAAAAATTAAAAATTAAAAATTAAAAATTAAAAATTAAAAATTAAAAATTAAAAATTAAAAATTAAATATTAAAAATTAAAAATTAAAAATTAAAAATTAAAAATTAAAAATTAAAAATTAAAAATTAAAAATTAAAAATTAAAAATTAAAAATTAAAAATTAAAAATTAAAAATTAAAAATTAAAAATTAAAAATTAAAAATTAAAAATTAAAAATTAAAAATTAAAAATTAAAAATTAAAAATTAAAAATTAAAAATTAAAAATTAAAAATTAAAAATTAAAAATTAAAAATTAAAAATTAAAAATTAAAAATTAAAAATTAAAAATTAAAAATTAAAAATTAAAAATAAAAAATTAAACATTAAAAATTAAAAATTAAAATTTAAAAATTAAAAATTAAAAATTAAAAATTAAAAATTAAAAATTAAAATTAAAAATTAAAAATTAAAAATTAATAATTAAAAATTAAAAATTAAAAATTAAAAATTAAAAATTAAAATTAAAAATTAAAAATTAAAAATAAAAAATTAAAAATTAAAAATTAAAAATTAAAAATTAAAAATTAAAAATTAAAAATTAAAAATTAAAAATTAAAAATTAAAAATTAAAAATTAAAAATTAAAAATTAAAAATTAAAAATTAAAAATTAAAAATTAAAAATTAAAAATTAAAAATTAAAAATTAAAAATTAAAAACTAAAAATAAAAATTAAAAATTAAAAATTAAAAATTAAAATTAAAAATTAAAAATTAAAAATTAAAAATTAAAAATTAAAATTAAAAATTAAAAATTAAAAATTAAAATTAAAAATTAAAAATTAAAAGTTAAAAGTTAAAAATTAAAAAATTTAAAATTAAAAATAAAAATTAAAAATTAAAAATTAAAAATTAAAAATTAAAAATTAAAAATTAAAAATTAAAAATTAAAAATTAAAATTTAAAAATTAAAAATTTAAAAATTAAAATTAAAAATAAAAATTTAAAATTAAAAATTAAAAATTAAAAATTAAAAAATAAAAATTAAAAATTAAAAATTAAAAATTAATAATTAAAAATTAAAAATTATAAATTAAAAATAAATAATTTAAAATTAAAAATTAAAAATTAAAAATTAAAACTTAAAAATTAAAAATTAGAAATTAAAAAGTAAAAATTAAAAATTAAAAATTAAAAATTAAAAATTAAAAATTAAAATTAAAAATTAAAAATTAAAAATTAAAAATTAAAAATTAATAATTAAAAATTAAAAATTAAAAATTAAAGATTAAAAATTAAAAATTAAAAATTAAATATTAAATATTAAAAATTAAAAATTAAAAATTAAAAATTAAAAATTAAAAATTAAAAATTAAAAATTAAAAATTAAAAATTAAAAATTAAAAATTAAAAATTAAAAATTAAAAATTAAAAATAAAAAATTAAAAATTAAAAATTAAAACTTAAAATTAAAAATTAAAATTAAAAATTAAAAATTAAAATAAAAATTAAAAATTAAAAATTAAAAATTAAAAATTAAAAATAAAAATTAAAAATTAAAAATTAAAAATTAAAAATTAAAAAATTAAAAATTAAAAATTAAAAATTAAAAATTAAAAATTAAAAATTAAAAATTAAAAATTAAAAATTAAAAATTAAAAATTAAAAATTAAAAATTAAAAATAAAAATTAAAAATTAAAAATTAAAAATTAAAAATTAAAAATTAATAATTAATAATTAAAAATTAAAAATTAAAAATTAAAAATTAAAAATTAAAAATTAAAAATTAAAAATAAAAAATTAAAATTAAAAACAGAATTAAAAATTAAAATTAAAAATTAAAAATTAAAAATTATAAATAAAAATAAATAATTTAAAATTAAAAATTAAAAATTAAAAATTAAAAATTAAAAATTAAAACTTAAAACTTAAAAATTATAAATTAAAAATTAAAAATTAAAAATTAAAAAATAAAAATTAAAAATTAAAATTAAAAATTAAAAATTAAAAATTAAAAATTAAAAATTAAAAATTAAAAATTAAAAATTAAAAATTAAAAGTTAAAAGTTAAAAGTTAAAAATTAAAAATTTAAAATTTAAAATTAAAAATAAAAATTAAAAATTAAAAATTAAAATTTAAAAATTTAAAATTAAAAATAAAATTAAAAATTAAAAATTAAAAATTAAAAATTAAAAATTAAAAATTAAAAATTAAAAATTTAAAATATAAAATTAAAAATTAAAAATTAAAAATTAAAAATTAAAAATTAAAAATTAAAATTAAAAATTAAAAATTAAAAATTAAAAATTAAAAATTAAAAATTAAAAATTAAAAATTAAAAATTAAAAATAAAAATTAAAAATTAAAAATTAAAATTTAAAAATTAAAAATTAAAAATTAAAAATTAAAAATTAAAAATTAAAAATTAAAACTTAAAAATTAAAAATTAAAAATTAAAAATTAAAAATTAAAAATTAAAAATTAAAAATTAAAAATTAAAAATTAAAAAATTAAAAATTAAAAATTAAAAATTAAAAATTAAAAATTAAAAATTAAAAATTAAAAATTAAAAATTAAAAATTAAAATTAAAATTTAAAATTTAAATTAAAAAGTAAAAAGTAAAAATTAAAAATTAAAAATTAAAAATTAAAAATTAAAAATTAAAAATTAAAAAATTAAAAATTAAAAATTAAAAATTAAAAATTAAAAATTAAAAATTAAAAATTAAAAATTAAAAATTAAAAATTAAAAATTAAAAATTAAAAATTAAAAATTAAAAATTAAAAATTAAAAATTAAAAATTAAAAATTAAAAATTAAAAATTAAAAATTAAAAATTAAAAATTAAAAATTAAAAATTAAAAACTTAAAATTAAAAATTAAAAACTAAAAACTAAAAATTAAAATTTAAAAATTAAAAATTAGAAATTAAAAATTAAAAACTAAAAACTAAAAATTAAAAATTAAAAATTAAAATTTAAAAATTTAAAATTTAAAATTAAAAATTAAAAATTAAAAATTAAAAAGTAAAAATAAAAATTAAAAATTAAAAATTAAAAATTAAAAATTAAAAAATAAAAATTAAAAATTAAAAATTAAAAATTAAAAATTAAAAATTAAAAATTAAAAATTAAAAATTAAAAATTAAAAATTAAAAATTAAAATTAAAAATTAAAAATTAAAAATTAAAAATTAAAAATTAAAAATTAAAAATTAAAAATTAAAAATTAAAAATTAAAAATTAAAAATTAAAAATTAAAAATTAAAAATTAAAAATTAAAAATTAAAAAATTAAAAATAAAAAATTTAAAATTAAAAATTAAAAATTAAAAACTAAAAATTAAAAATTAAAAATTAAAAATTAAAAATTAATAATTAAAAATTAAAAATTACATATTAAAAATTAGAAATTAAAAATTAAAAGTTAAAGTAAAAATTAAAAATCAAAAATTAAAAATTAAAAACTAAAAACTAAAAATTAAAATTTAAAAATTAAAAATTAAAAATTAAAAATTAAAAACTAAAAATTAAAAATTAAAATTTAAAAATTTAAAATTTAAAAATTAAAAATTAAAAATTAAAAATTAAAAAGTAAAAATAAAAATTAAAAATTAAAAATTAAAAATTAAAAATTAAAAATTAAAAATTAAAAATTAAAAATTAAAAATTAAAAATTAAAAAATTAAAAATTAAAAATTAAAAATTAAAAA
>CAVMKG010000458.1:0-29634 GCA_963682025.1 Cordilura impudica
ATATAAATATAATTATATAAATATAAATATAAATATAAATATAAATATAAATTAAATATAAATATAAATATAAATATAAATATAAATATAAATATATATAAATATAAATATAAATTATAAATATAAATATAAATTAAAAATATAAATATAAATATAATATAAATATAAATATAAATATAAATATAAATATAAATATAAATATAAATATAAATTATAAATATAAATATAAATATAAATATAAATATAAATATAAATATAATATAAAATATAAATATAAATATAAATATAAATATAAATATAAATATAAATATAAATATAAATATAAATATAAATATAAATATAAATATAAATATAAATATAAATATAAATATAAATATAAATATAAATATAAATATAAATATAAATATAAATATAAATATAAATATAAATATAAATATAATATAAATATAAATATAAATATAAATATAAATATAAATATAAATATAATATAAATATAAATATAAATATAAATATAAATATAAATATAAATATAAATATAAATATAAATATAAATATAAATATAATATAAATATAAATATAAATATAAATATAAATATAAATATAAATATAAATATAAATATAAATATAAATATAAATATAAATATAAATATAAATATAAATATAAATATAAATATAAAATATAAATATAAATATAAATATAAATATAAATATAAATATAAATATAAATATAAATATAAATATAAATATAAATATAAATATAAATATAAATATAAATATAAATATAATATAAATATAAATATAAATATAAATATAAATATAAATATAAATATAAATAAATATATAAATATAAATATAAATATAAATATAAATATAAATATAAATATAAATATAAATATAAATATAAATATAAATATAAATAAATATAAATATAAATATAAATATAAATATAAATATAAATATAAATATAAATATAAATATAAATATAAATATAAATATAAATATAAATATAAATATAAATATAATATAAATATAAATATAAATATAAATATAAATATAAATATAAAATATAAATATAAATATAAATATAAATATAAATATAAATATAAATATAAATATAAATATAAATATAAATATAAATATAAATATAAATATAAATATAAATATAAATATAATATAAATATAAATATAAATATAAATATAAATATAAATATAAATATAAATATAAATATAAATATAAATATAAATATAAATATAAATATAAATATAAATATAAATATAAATATAAATATAAATATAAATATAAATATAAATATAAATATAAATATAAATATAAATATAAATATAAATATAAATATAAATATAAATATAAATATAAATATAAATATAAATATAAATATAAATATAAATATAATATAAATATAAATATAAATATAAATATAAATATAAATATAAATATAAATATAAATATAATATAAATATAAATATAAATATAAATATAAATATAAATATAATATAAATATAAATATAAATATAAATATAAATATAAATATAAATATAAATATAAATATAAATATAAATATAAATATAAATATAAATATAAATATAAATATAAATATAAATATAAATATAAATATAAATATAAATAAAATATAAATATAAATATAAATATAAATATAATATAAATATAAAATATAAATATAAATATAAATATAAATATAAATATAAATATAAATATAAATATAAATAAATATAAATATAAATATAAATATAAATATAAATATAAATATAAATATAAATATAAATATAAATATAAATATAAATATAAATATAAATAAAATATAAATATAAATATAAATATAAATATAAATATAAATATAAATATAAATATAAATATAAATATAAATATAAATATAAATATAAATATAAATATAAATATAAATATAAATATAAATATAAATATAAATATAAATATAAATATAAATATAAATATAAATATAAATATAAATATAAATATAAATATAAATATAAATATAAATATAAATATAAATATAATATAAATATAAATATAAATATAAATATAAATATAAATATAAATATAAATATAAATATAATATAAATATAAATATAAATATAAATATAAATATAAATATAAATATAAATATAAATATAATATAAATATAAATATAAATATAAATATAAATATAAATATAAATATAAATATAAATATAAATATAAATATAAATATAAATATAAATATAAATATAAATATAAATATAAATATAAATATAAAATATAAATATAAATATAAATATAAATATAAATATAAATATAAATATAATATAAATATAAATATAAATATAAATATAAATATAAATATAAATATAAATATAAATATAAATATAAATATAAATATAAATATAAATATAAATATAAATATAAATATAAATATAAATATAAATATAAATATAAATATAAATATAAATATAAATATAAATATAAATATAAATATAAATATAAATATAAATATAAATATAAATATAAATATAAATATAAATATAAATATAAATATAAATATAAATATAAATATAAATATAAATATAAATATAAATATAAATATAAATATAAATATAAATATAAATATAAATATAAATATAAATATAAATATAAATATAAATATAAATATAAATATAAATATAAATATAAATATAAATATAAATATAAATATAAATATAAATATAAATATAAATATAAATATAAATATAAATATAAATATAAATATAAATATAAATATAAATATAAATATAAATATAAATATAAATATAAATATAAATATAAATATAAATATAAATATAAATATAAATATAAATATAAATATAAATATAAATATAAATATAAATATAAATATAAATATAAATATAAATATAAATATAAATATAAATATAAATATAAATATAAATATAAATATAAATATAAATATAAATATAAATATAAATATAAATATAAATATAAATATAAATATAAATATAAATATAAATATAAATATAAATATAAATATAAATATAAATATAAATATAAATATAAATATAAATATAAATATAAATATAAATATAAATATAAATATAAATATAAATATAAATATAAATATAAATATAAATATAAATATAAATATAAATATAAATATAAATATAAATATAAATATAAATATAAATATAAATATAAATATAAATATAAATATAAATATAAATATAAATATAAATATAAATATAAATATAAATATAAATATAAATATAAATATAAATATAAATATAAATATAAATATAAATATAAATATAAATATAAATATAAATATAAATATAAATATAAATATAAATATAAATATAAATATAAATATAAATATAAATATAAATATAAATATAAATATAAATATAAATATAAATATAAATATAAATATAAATATAAATATAAATATAAATATAAATATAAATATAAATATAAATATAAATATAAATATAAATATAAATATAAATATAAATATAAATATAAATATAAATATAAATATAAATATAAATATAAATATAAATATAAATATAAATATAAATATAAATATAAATATAAATATAAATATAAATATAAATATAAATATAAATATAAATATAAATATAAATATAAATATAAATATAAATATAAATATAAATATAAATATAAATATAAATATAAATATAAATATAAATATAAATATAAATATAAATATAAATATAAATATAAATATAAATATAAATATAAATATAAATATAAATATAAATATAAATATAAATATAAATATAAATATAAATATAAATATAAATATAAATATAAATATAAATATAAATATAAATATAAATATAAATATAAATATAAATATAAATATAAATATAAATATAAATATAAATATAAATATAAATATAAATATAAATATAAATATAAATATAAATATAAATATAAATATAAATATAAATATAAATATAAATATAAATATAAATATAAATATAAATATAAATATAAATATAAATATAAATATAAATATAAATATAAATATAAATATAAATATAAATATAAATATAAATATAAATATAAATATAAATATAAATATAAATATAAATATAAATATAAATATAAATATAAATATAAATATAAATATAAATATAAATATAAATATAAATATAAATATAAATATAAATATAAATATAAATATAAATATAAATATAAATATAAATATAAATATAAATATAAATATAAATATAAATATAAATATAAATATAAATATAAATATAAATATAAATATAAATATAAATATAAATATAAATATAAATATAAATATAAATATAAATATAAATATAAATATAAATATAAATATAAATATAAATATAAATATAAATATAAATATAAATATAAATATAAATATAAATATAAATATAAATATAAATATAAATATAAATATAAATATAAATATAAATATAAATATAAATATAAATATAAATATAAATATAAATATAAATATAAATATAAATATAAATATAAATATAAATATAAATATAAATATAAATATAAATATAAATATAAATATAAATATAAATATAAATATAAATATAAATATAAATATAAATATAAATATAAATATAAATATAAATATAAATATAAATATAAATATAAATATAAATATAAATATAAATATAAATATAAATATAAATATAAATATAAATATAAATATAAATATAAATATAAATATAAATATAAATATAAATATAAATATAAATATAAATATAAATATAAATATAAATATAAATATAAATATAAATATAAATATAAATATAAATATAAATATAAATATAAATATAAATATAAATATAAATATAAATATAAATATAAATATAAATATAAATATAAATATAAATATAAATATAAATATAAATATAAATATAAATATAAATATAAATATAAATATAAATATAAATATAAATATAAATATAAATATAAATATAAATATAAATATAAATATAAATATAAATATAAATATAAATATAAATATAAATATAAATATAAATATAAATATAAATATAAATATAAATATAAATATAAATATAAATATAAATATAAATATAAATATAAATATAAATATAAATATAAATATAAATATAAATATAAATATAAATATAAATATAAATATAAATATAAATATAAATATAAATATAAATATAAATATAAATATAAATATAAATATAAATATAAATATAAATATAAATATAAATATAAATATAAATATAAATATAAATATAAATATAAATATAAATATAAATATAAATATAAATATAAATATAAATATAAATATAAATATAAATATAAATATAAATATAAATATAAATATAAATATAAATATAAATATAAATATAAATATAAATATAAATATAAATATAAATATAAATATAAATATAAATATAAATATAAATATAAATATAAATATAAATATAAATATAAATATAAATATAAATATAAATATAAATATAAATATAAATATAAATATAAATATAAATATAAATATAAATATAAATATAAATATAAATATAAATATAAATATAAATATAAATATAAATATAAATATAAATATAAATATAAATATAAATATAAATATAAATATAAATATAAATATAAATATAAATATAAATATAAATATAAATATAAATATAAATATAAATATAAATATAAATATAAATATAAATATAAATATAAATATAAATATAAATATAAATATAAATATAAATATAAATATAAATATAAATATAAATATAAATATAAATATAAATATAAATATAAATATAAATATAAATATAAATATAAATATAAATATAAATATAAATATAAATATAAATATAAATATAAATATAAATATAAATATAAATATAAATATAAATATAAATATAAATATAAATATAAATATAAATATAAATATAAATATAAATATAAATATAAATATAAATATAAATATAAATATAAATATAAATATAAATATAAATATAAATATAAATATAAATATAAATATAAATATAAATATAAATATAAATATAAATATAAATATAAATATAAATATAAATATAAATATAAATATAAATATAAATATAAATATAAATATAAATATAAATATAAATATAAATATAAATATAAATATAAATATAAATATAAATATAAATATAAATATAAATATAAATATAAATATAAATATAAATATAAATATAAATATAAATATAAATATAAATATAAATATAAATATAAATATAAATATAAATATAAATATAAATATAAATATAAATATAAATATAAATATAAATATAAATATAAATATAAATATAAATATAAATATAAATATAAATATAAATATAAATATAAATATAAATATAAATATAAATATAAATATAAATATAAATATAAATATAAATATAAATATAAATATAAATATAAATATAAATATAAATATAAATATAAATATAAATATAAATATAAATATAAATATAAATATAAATATAAATATAAATATAAATATAAATATAAATATAAATATAAATATAAATATAAATATAAATATAAATATAAATATAAATATAAATATAAATATAAATATAAATATAAATATAAATATAAATATAAATATAAATATAAATATAAATATAAATATAAATATAAATATAAATATAAATATAAATATAAATATAAATATAAATATAAATATAAATATAAATATAAATATAAATATAAATATAAATATAAATATAAATATAAATATAAATATAAATATAAATATAAATATAAATATAAATATAAATATAAATATAAATATAAATATAAATATAAATATAAATATAAATATAAATATAAATATAAATATAAATATAAATATAAATATAAATATAAATATAAATATAAATATAAATATAAATATAAATATAAATATAAATATAAATATAAATATAAATATAAATATAAATATAAATATAAATATAAATATAAATATAAATATAAATATAAATATAAATATAAATATAAATATAAATATAAATATAAATATAAATATAAATATAAATATAAATATAAATATAAATATAAATATAAATATAAATATAAATATAAATATAAATATAAATATAAATATAAATATAAATATAAATATAAATATAAATATAAATATAAATATAAATATAAATATAAATATAAATATAAATATAAATATAAATATAAATATAAATATAAATATAAATATAAATATAAATATAAATATAAATATAAATATAAATATAAATATAAATATAAATATAAATATAAATATAAATATAAATATAAATATAAATATAAATATAAATATAAATATAAATATAAATATAAATATAAATATAAATATAAATATAAATATAAATATAAATATAAATATAAATATAAATATAAATATAAATATAAATATAAATATAAATATAAATATAAATATAAATATAAATATAAATATAAATATAAATATAAATATAAATATAAATATAAATATAAATATAAATATAAATATAAATATAAATATAAATATAAATATAAATATAAATATAAATATAAATATAAATATAAATATAAATATAAATATAAATATAAATATAAATATAAATATAAATATAAATATAAATATAAATATAAATATAAATATAAATATAAATATAAATATAAATATAAATATAAATATAAATATAAATATAAATATAAATATAAATATAAATATAAATATAAATATAAATATAAATATAAATATAAATATAAATATAAATATAAATATAAATATAAATATAAATATAAATATAAATATAAATATAAATATAAATATAAATATAAATATAAATATAAATATAAATATAAATATAAATATAAATATAAATATAAATATAAATATAAATATAAATATAAATATAAATATAAATATAAATATAAATATAAATATAAATATAAATATAAATATAAATATAAATATAAATATAAATATAAATATAAATATAAATATAAATATAAATATAAATATAAATATAAATATAAATATAAATATAAATATAAATATAAATATAAATATAAATATAAATATAAATATAAATATAAATATAAATATAAATATAAATATAAATATAAATATAAATATAAATATAAATATAAATATAAATATAAATATAAATATAAATATAAATATAAATATAAATATAAATATAAATATAAATATAAATATAAATATAAATATAAATATAAATATAAATATAAATATAAATATAAATATAAATATAAATATAAATATAAATATAAATATAAATATAAATATAAATATAAATATAAATATAAATATAAATATAAATATAAATATAAATATAAATATAAATATAAATATAAATATAAATATAAATATAAATATAAATATAAATATAAATATAAATATAAATATAAATATAAATATAAATATAAATATAAATATAAATATAAATATAAATATAAATATAAATATAAATATAAATATAAATATAAATATAAATATAAATATAAATATAAATATAAATATAAATATAAATATAAATATAAATATAAATATAAATATAAATATAAATATAAATATAAATATAAATATAAATATAAATATAAATATAAATATAAATATAAATATAAATATAAATATAAATATAAATATAAATATAAATATAAATATAAATATAAATATAAATATAAATATAAATATAAATATAAATATAAATATAAATATAAATATAAATATAAATATAAATATAAATATAAATATAAATATAAATATAAATATAAATATAAATATAAATATAAATATAAATATAAATATAAATATAAATATAAATATAAATATAAATATAAATATAAATATAAATATAAATATAAATATAAATATAAATATAAATATAAATATAAATATAAATATAAATATAAATATAAATATAAATATAAATATAAATATAAATATAAATATAAATATAAATATAAATATAAATATAAATATAAATATAAATATAAATATAAATATAAATATAAATATAAATATAAATATAAATATAAATATAAATATAAATATAAATATAAATATAAATATAAATATAAATATAAATATAAATATAAATATAAATATAAATATAAATATAAATATAAATATAAATATAAATATAAATATAAATATAAATATAAATATAAATATAAATATAAATATAAATATAAATATAAATATAAATATAAATATAAATATAAATATAAATATAAATATAAATATAAATATAAATATAAATATAAATATAAATATAAATATAAATATAAATATAAATATAAATATAAGTATAAATATAAATATAAATATAACAAATTTAAGAAAATCTTTGGAATATTTATGTTTTTGATAAATTGAGGTGAAGACGGGAGATAGCTTTATGTGGGGATTGTGATTGAAAATGATCTTACAGGGACAGAGAATTACGGAAATGTCTGTGATGTCTGATCAAGCACCGATTTCCACCAATTTCATTATCTTAGGCCAACAAAAGTATATAAGTATATCAAATTTCATCAAAATATATTAACACTTGCGACCTGTAGTTTGAATACAAGTTGGACACACAGACAAACAGACGGATGGCTACGGCTGGACGGAATTATTTTCGGAATAATAAAATATGGACGGAATTATTTTCGGTATAATAAAATGTGGACTTAGATGAAATATTATTTGCTTTTAGCAGCATAATAATACATTCAATTTTTCATCAAAATTTTTTATTTACTAAAATAATTATGCACACATATTGCATGACGTTTTTGGTTTTGTTTCATAAACAGTTGTTTACCTATACTTATACGTATAGTCCTTATACGAGAATTTAGCACTATGTATTTATCAAAAAGATTGTATTTAAGTGTTTTCATACAATGAAACCAATTGAACTTTTCTTTGAAATATGATTAGGCACCAACATCACGTAGACCATCATTGGCTGAATTGATTCCTGATTGGCCAACATTGCAGCCATTTCGACGAGAAGAGGTTGGAAAGATCAGTTTACTTATTTCGATAAAAATATTTTTTGTCTTTCTTTCTCATTTTACTCTCTCTCTCTCTTTCTCTTTATTATTTTACACCTAAACTACACTCTAATCTTTCAACTAAATGTGTCAATTATTTTTTTTTTCTTTCTCTCTTGCTGTATAAATAAATCTTCAATTTAAATGAAATTTTTGGGTCTCCTATGTCATCTTGCGTTTTTTCTATGTCAAACTGTTTTTTTGGGTGTAAGATCATTTCTTTTTTTATATATTGTTTATTATATATGTTCTAAAAAATTATATATTTTTACTAAACATAGCATATTTTTTTCCAGCAATTTTTATTCTTTATCATTTTTGTGGTTGTTTTTTTTTTGTAAAGTTTTTTTTGTGAGTGTGATCCCTTTTTCATCTACGATTTAAGTACGTTTTTGCAATGGTGAACGATTAAAGTATTTTTTTAGTTAAACGATTATTTTATTTTAAGAATGGCATACGTTCCATTTGAAAAAAATTTAAAATATAAAAAATGTTTTAATGCTTAATTAAAAACATAATTACTTTTAATAATAATAATAATTAATAATAAATCAAATAATATTAAAAATTTAGTTACTAAAAAGACAGAGACACATCAAAACGGATTTATGCTTTTCAAAAATAAGAGATTCACTTGTAGCACGTACATATATGTATATCTTTTTTGTTTTTTAATTGAACTTGCTTATCACCTCCTTTTAAAAAAAAATATGCATTTTAGCCGTACATCTAAGTATAGTACTATTAGTATAAGTAAAGTAAAATATTTTTCCGACTGATATGTGATACATTTGAATACGTTCTTTGAATCATTATACACTAACATTTGAAAGTTATATTTAATTATGTATCGCATAACTTGTTAACAGTTGTAAACAACAGCGAATAATATGAAAAAAACTCTTTTCCCATTTTTGACAACGCATTACAAACTAAAAAAATTCGAAATTTTTCTTTATTATAACTTTCAATATTAAAAATTGAAAATAACTAAAAAATAACAAACGTAAACATACATGTCAACCAACGTCTCCGCCAAATATGCTATCTGGGTCGATCACCTATAGAAACAAGAGTCATTTATGAGTCCACTGATTGATCAGTTTGCCAAAGAAGGCAAAGACAAGAAGGTTGTCTTCGAGGCCCGCTTCAGCAAGTCGAACTGCAAACCAAAATGGTCATTCCGCAAGGATGTAAGTATAAACGATTTTTGTTTTGTATTTTCTATAAATCTATGACAAAAAGAGACTTGACTTCAAAAATCTATGGTTGTGTATTCTAACTGGTCGACAATAATGCTCCTAAAAATAGGAAATTAAAATTGATCTTATTAATAAATATTTGTCATAAAAATATTAAAACAATTTATGTTTTAAAGCATTTTTTTTGTATCCTTTCAGTTTATTATAATATAATAATAAAAAAAACAAGTAACAACATGCGTTTAGGGAAAGGGTCTTGGGTCCAACTTATTAGATATAGGTTAAATAATTGTTAGAATCTAATTGTTAGAAATAATTTGAATTTTTCTGATATATTATTTTTATCGGACAGCGCTACTTTTTTTTATTGGAGATTTAATATATATGTATAATAAGTTTGCACTTAATTTTTATTTCTTCTTTACCCTAATTTAACTATAGGAATGCTTTCCTGGCAGCAAATATAAATTCAAGAATGAGGGTGATACATATCAACTTATTATCACGGGTCCGAAAGTTGATGATACAGGAAAATATACAGTAGAAATTGGCGGGATATCAAGTACTGCTTTTCTAAATGTGGAGGAGGCTGATCCCAATTACACATTTACCAAACCACTGAAAAAGAAACTTGAAGGATTTACTGAACATGAAACCACGTTGGAGTGTTCTGTCAGCAGTAGTATGGCCAATGTTTCCTGGTTTAAGGATGGCAAAAAGATCGAATCTGATGATTCTCGTTATCTTATATCAAAAGATATCAATGGCAATCTGAAGCTGATCATAAAACAGTCCAAACTGGAAGATTCGGGCCAATATATATGTCAACTAGACCGCCAAACTGACAAGACCGAATGCAAACTGAATGTGGTCGAGTATCCATATAAATTTGTTAGGGTTTTAAAGTCACAACAATGTATAGAGAAGGATACCATCACTCTAGCATGTGAGATCGATGATGCTCAGGGTGAGGTACAATGGTGGCGCAATGATGAGGAAATTAAGCCTGATAAGCGTATTCAAATCGTTAAGGATGGTCGAAAGAGAAAACTGATTTTGAAGGACTGTAAAGTAACAGATGCCGGCATGTACAAATGTACAACAAATGCCGATAAAACGGATGCTGAAATTATTATTAATTGTAAGTTAAGTTATTTAGGGTGAAAAAGTGTTTCAATTTCCTAAGATGTAACTACACTAATCAAATGTATCACTGTTTGTTTTTTATTTCAGATCAAAATCGCTTTAACAAAAAACTCAAGGATACCAATAGCGTGGAACGTGAGAAATTGGTGTTCGATATTGAATTACAGGATCAAACTGCACCATGTGACTGGAAATTCAATGGTGAGCTCATTGTTCCCAATGATCGCATTCAAATTAAAAATTTGGGTGGTGGCAAACATCAGTTGATCTTTAACAATTTGGAATTGACCGATGCCGGTGATATCACTTGTGAATCGGGACAACTGTCATCTACTTGCAAGCTGAGTGTTAACATGGGTGAAAGTAAACCAACTATTGATTGTCCTGATGAGTTTGCTGGACCAATCAATAATCCAATCATATTGGAAGTACCATACAAAGGTGAATATTTAAATTGGTATCAATATATTAATTTGTAAATATTTTCCTTTCCCCTTCTAGTTAACGGTACTAGACAGACTCCTGTAGAGGCCAAACTTATTAAGGATGGAAAGCCATTGGCTGTTAAAGACGTTGAAGTGGCCTTAACTGATGATAAAATCACATTCAAAATTAAAAAACCAACTCGCGAAATGTCAGGTCCATATCAAATCAAACTAACAAATGCTCAAGGTGATGATGTGAAAGATATAAAGGTTATTTGCCAAGATGTACCACAACCACCTCAAGATGTTGACATTACCGATATCTTTCAAAGTTCGTGCAAGGTCAATTTCAAACCTCCAAGAGATGATGGTGGTTCGCCTATTATTAAATATATCGTTGAACGGCAGGATTTAAGTAAAACGCAGGGATGGAGTCCAATCGCCGAAGTATTACCTGGAGATCCGTACTCTAAGAGCATTGAAGACCTGGTACCGAAAAAACAATACAGATTCCGTATTCGTGCTGCTAATAAAATCGGTCCTTCTGAGCCAGCCAATTTTAAGAACATAATTTTAGCTAAGGATCCATGGGATGAACCCGGTAAACCCAAAAACGTTGATTTAGTAGATTGGGACAAAGATCATGCTGATCTTAAATGGGAAGCTCCCGAAAGTGATGGTGGTGATCCAGTCAGTTCCTATATCATTGAATATAAAGAAAAATTTTCGAATGATTGGGTTTCTGGTAAAGAAGTGCTTGGAGATGCTCATGCTGGCACTGTAGATGGGCTTAAAGAAGGACAACAGTACGAGTTCCGAGTCCGTGCTGTCAATAGGGCCGGTCCTGGTGAACCCAGTGATAAAACAAAAACTATAATTGCAAAATGTCGCTTTGTAAAGCCGTTCATTGTGGGCGAAGGTCTCATGAATATTACGATAAAGAAGGGACAAACCGTACACTACGACATTAAGTATGATGGTGAGCCTGAGCCAAAAGCAACTTGGTTCAAGGACACCCTTGAATTAGTGTTCGACAATCAGCGCATTTGTCTAGATCAAATGGAGCGCAACTCTTTAATTAACATCAAAAAAGCTGTGCGCAAAGACACTGGCAAGTATAAGTTAGTTTTAACCAATAGTTCAGGTACTATCAATTCGGAGGCTCAGGTAATAGTTCTAGATCGACCTCTTTGTCCCGGAGGGCCATTTGTACCTGAAGAAGTACGTGGAGATCACATTAAAATGCAATGGAGGCGTCCTGAAGATGACGGTGGCTGTGAAATCACGGGATATGCCTTAGAGCGCATGGATGAGGAAACAGGCCGTTGGATACCAGCTGGTGAGGTAGGACCCGATGCGACATCTTTTAATTTCAAAGGTCTCACACCGGGAAAAAAATATAAATTCCGCGTTAAGGCAATTAACAAAGAAGGTGAATCTGAGCCACTAGAAACTTCTGATTCTATTTTGGCTAAAAATCCCTACGATGCACCAAGTTCACCCGGAAAACCCATCATTGATGACTATGATAATAAGAGCGTGACATTAAAATGGAAAATACCCCCTTCTGATGGGGGCCGTCCAATTTTACATTATGTTATTGAGCTAAAAGATAAAACTGCTCCAACATGGAGTGAGGTAGCCAAAACAGAAACAGCTTCACCAGAGTTCAAAGTTGAGGGCCTAAAAGAACAAATGGTTTACCAGTTCCGTGTTCGGGCTATAAATAAGGCTGGTCCTTCAGAGCCGTCAGAACCAACTGATAACCATTTGTGCAAGTACAAGAACTGTAAGTACAATTTTTAAAAAATTTTTTGGCATAAAAGCTTGCTTTGCTTGTGGTCTCACGAAAAAAGTTTGAAAAGTTACAACTTACGTCATATACAGTGTAATGCAAAGATTTTTTTTATCGATAACTTAAACCTCTGTATAAAATTAGATTATAATATCATGTTTGTGGTTATTTGAGCTTAGAATATAACTTGCTTTACAGGAACGAGAGTAGTATGCATACCTTCTCATTTTCCATAAGTCTTCTCTAACTTTGAGCAGTTGCGCATTTTCCTAGAATGCTTATATTATCTAAAACCAAACATTTTTGAAAAAAAAATTTTATTCCTTTATTGAAAATAGTAAAACCTAAAATTGATCGTTCGACATTCAAGCGTGTCACAATCAAGACTGGCCGCACTCACAAATGGTCCGTGGATATTACGGGAGAACCAGTACCTACTATTAACTGGAGTTGGCGTGATAATATTCCTCTAACGAATGGGGATCGTATTAAAATCGAAAATATAGATTACCATACCGATTTCACAATTACGAATGTTATGCGCAAGGATACTGGAATGTATACACTAGAGGCTGAAAACCTCAATGGTGTAGATACTGAAACTATAGAACTAATTGTTTTAGGAAAACCCTCATCACCGAAGGGTCCACTAGGTGTCAGCGATGTTACAGCAACTGGGTGCAAATTGCAATGGGGGAAACCTGAAGACGATGGTGGTATGCCAATTAAAGAATACGCTATTGAAAAAATGGATACAGCTACAGGCAAGTGGGTGCGCGTGGGCCGTTCTTCAGGTGAGAAAGAACCTCCAAGTTTCGAGGTGGCTGGCCTGAATCCAGGCTCCGAGTATATGTTCCGCGTATCTGCCGTTAATGAGGAAGGCGAATCTGAACCGCTCACAACGTTGGTAGCTGTTGTCGCAAAGGATCCTTATGATGAGCCTAATAAACCTGGAACTCCAGAGGTCATCGACTATGATAACCAAAGCGTAACCTTAAAATGGGCTGCTCCTACCAATGATGGTGGAGCGCCGATTGAAAAATATATTATAGAGAAAAAAGATAAGAATAAGTTAGATTGGGAGAAGACTGCTGAAATACCTGGAGATAAGCTACAGGCTACCGTTGGGGGACTTCAAGAGTATGGTGAATATCAGTTCCGTGTAGTGGCTGTTAACAAGGCCGGTCCTTCACAACCTTCCGACTCTAGCAAGATGCAAGTTATTAAATACAAGAAACGTAAGATAAACTTAAATACATATTTCTTTTAAGTTAATTTCTTTATTTCATTAATTAAAATTAAATTTATCAGTAAAACCCCGCATTGATCGTACCAATCTTAAGCCATTGCTCATACGAGCTGGAAAACCCATCAAATATGACGTCAATGTACGTGGTGAGCCCGCACCTATCATTACTTGGTATCAGAATGACAAAAAATTGATACCTGAAGAGGAGGAAAGTAATTGTGATATAAAGAATGTTCCCCACAACACGAAAATTTCCATTATTGATACGATACGTCAACACACTGGTATATACAAAATTCACGCAGTCAACGAACATGGTGAGGATGAAGCCACCGTTGAAGTTAATGTTTTGGGAGCTCCTGGTAAGCCTAAGGGACCCCTAGATATCAGCAACATTACTAAAGATAGCTGCAAGGTGAAATGGAAAAAACCAGATGATGATGGTGGTAAACCTATTACTGCGTATCAAGTAGAGAAATTCGATAAAAACCAAGGTCGTTGGGTGCCAGTTGGTCGTACCTCTGGAAATGATACCGAAATTGATATCAAAGGCCTTCAAGAAGGCCATGAATATCAATTCCGGGTCAAGGCTGTTAATGAGGAAGGTGAATCCGAACCCTTGGAGACCGATGGCACCATCATTGCCAAGAATCCATATGATGCAGCTGGAAAACCTGGTACACCCAAGATAGAGGACTATAACGAACATATGGTAAAACTTGTATGGGAGGCACCTAAAGATAATGGTGGTGCTCCTATAACTGGTTACATAATTGAAAAGAAAGCCAAATATTCTCCAGTTTGGGAAGAAGCTCTATGCACGGCCGTAAGTATATATGTTAAGTAGGTACATTAAAATATTATTTTTTTATATATTTAAAATTCAATTTCACGTCATGGTAAATGTAATTTAAATGGTTCTGTTTTGTTTGTTGTGGATAGTATAAGATTGGAGATAATTCCCTGTAAAATATGCAGAACTTGATTTAATTCTTTAAAATATACATTGAAATTTTTTTAGAGTCACTCTGAAGGGAAATGCTATTATTTACACTTGAAAACAATATTTTTTAACGATGTACGAAATTAAATGTTTTTAATAATTTCAGGCGTAAAATTTTTCTATGCTGGGTTTTATGATCTCCAAATTCGTCGTGAAATTAATACTAAAAAAATAATGCAGAATTTTTTATGTTTCGCTGCATGTGTTAAAAAATAAAATTTTAAATAAAAAAAATGTTTTGTTGTACAAATCACAATAGCAGCAGTAAAAATTTTCGTCAAAGCTGTCGGAACAAACAATTGTTCTGTAACAATTAAGGTGACTAATTCTTGTTAGGAAAAGCATATTCTTGCTGTGTATCGTGTTCGAAAGACATCAAAATGGTTGATTCATATGTGAATCATTAAAACGTACAGTAAACGTTAAACGTTATTTGATTTCGTTCATTAACTTTTTAAGTAAATAAAATATATTAAGAAGTTCAAAGTTTATTTCTAGAGTAAATTTAAATAAGGTGGTTAAGCTAATTTCATATTTTTGTAGACCCCAACTACTGAGGCTACTGTTGATGGTCTTCCCGAAGGCAATGTTTATCATTTTAAAATTTAAAATAAAAAAAATGTTTTTTTGTACAAATCACAATAGCAGCAGTAAAAATTTTCGTCAAAGCTGTCGGAACAAACAATTGTTCTGTAACAATTAAGGTGACCAATTCTTGTTAGGAAAAGCATATTCTTGCTGTGTATCGTGTTCGAAAGACACCAAAATGGTTGATTCATATGTGAATCATTAAAACGTACAGTAAACGTTAAACGTCATTAACTTTTTAAGTAAATAAAATATATATTAAAAAGTTCAAATCTTATTTCTGGAGTAAATTTAAATAAGGTTGTTAAGCTAATTTCATATTTTTGTAGACCCCAACTACTGAGGCTACTGTTGATGGTCTTCCCGAAGGCAATGTTTATCATTTTCGTGTTAAGGCTGTAAACAAAGCAGGTCCTAGTGAACCAAGTGATGCTACTGAACCACATCTTGTCAAACCAAGGAATTGTAAGATAATTAATGTTTACGTATTTTTAGCAGTTACATAAATAATTTTAATAAAACATTTTAAGTATGCATAGATTTCTAAACAGATTGCAGACATTACAAATGTCAAATATATATGGCCTTAAGTTTAACAAAGCAGAGCTTTTATGGTTGTTAATAACTTGTCTTTAATATAACTTCTATTGAAATCAATCCAAACATTAATCAAATTTCTTTATTTTCATCACTTTTTTACCCTTAATTTATTTTAACCAAAAAATTTAGTGAAACCATATATAAACCGCGAAAAGATGAAGCCCATCAAGGTACGTGCTGGACAAACAGTAAAACTAGATGTAGATGTCAAGGGCGAGCCCGCGCCCACTCTCACTTGGTTCTTCAAGGAGAATGACTTAATTGCTACTAGTCAGACACGTATTGAAAATGAAGACTATAATACCAAGCTTAATCTTTTAAATAGTTCGCGCAAGCAGAGTGGCATCTATAAACTAAAAGCTAAAAATATTAATGGAGAGGATGAAGCAGATGTTGAAGTTATAATTTTAGACAAACCGTCCAAACCTGAAGGGCCTTTAGATATCAGTAATATTCACAAGGAAGGCTGTAAACTCAAATGGAAGAAGCCTAAAGATGATGGCGGCATTCCCATTACTAGTTATGCCATAGAAAAATTAGATTCCGCTGTAGGAAAATGGGTACCAGCAGGTTCAGTCGATCCTGAAAAAACCGAGCATGAAATCAAAGGATTGGATGCCAACCACAGATATCTATTTCGTGTAATAGCTGTAAATGAAGAAGGTGAATCGCATCCACTAGAAGCTGAATCGCCAATTGTTGCGAAGAATCCCTTTGATATATCTGCTTCACCCGGTCTACCTGAATTTGAAGATTGGGATGAACATCACGTTAAGCTCAAGTGGGAACCACCAATACGTGATGGTGGTACACCCATTACTAGTTATATAATTGAAGTCATGGACAAAGATTCGGGCGAGTTCGTCAAGGCTGCAGAAAGTGAGGGACCTATTTGTAAAGGAGTTGTTAAAAAATTGGAAGAAGGACAACAATATAAATTCCGAGTTCGAGCCGTCAACAAAGCTGGACTATCTGAGCCTTCAGAACAAACCAATTGGCACATTGCCAAGCCTCGTTTCCGTAAGATATTCTATTTGTATTTCATTTTTATGCTAAAATATAAAGTATGGCAAAAAGATATCATATTAGATAAGTTATTATATTAAAGAATTTGTAATTCCGGATAGCATGTATGCTGAAATGACTTTTATATTATGTTTATATACCCTCTACTCTACGGTCAGGGTATAATGTGTTTGAGCAAAATAATTGGTGCTAGAAAACAAAACTGTCTGTATGTACATATTAACCTAGTAATCGACCTACAGTTAGAAAATATAAATACATTTGAATGAAATTTGGAGCTTGTTCAGTTCTAGCGCCTATGAAAATGCTCCAAGTTTTATGTGTCATGCAGTATACGAATCTGTTAAAAATTTGGATATCACGGCCAATTTTTAATATATAATTCCATTTTATCCAAGAAATATAATTATATACAGTTGACCCAAAACGTGGGTTTTAAAATTTATATGGATTTTTTTTGTAACAAAGATATATTAATAGAAGTCTCAATTACTTTCTTTCTTTTCTTCTATTATTGACTTATTTATGTACGTTAACAAATATTATTAAAATTCACTTTTACAAAAGAATACTGCATAATTTTATCTTCAAAAAGTAAGTGCTCATTTTTTCATAGGTAGAAAAATTTCGACTATTAATAAATAAGAAAAAGATTAAATAATGTAATATTATTAACTTAGAAATAATTTATCAGACGTTTGATAGAAAGGTTCTAGTTTTTCGAAATTATCGATGTGCTGCTGCAACGTGAAATTATTATAAATTTACGTAAATGCAATAAAATTCATTACGTATAATTGAGGAAATTTGACTATAAAAAACCATGTGAGTCTGATCACAAGGGAGACAATTTTTTTTAAATCAAACAGAAAGTGTCAGTGCATGGGCTCTGCTAATATAAATATATTTATTATTTCAGCTGGTTAATTTTCAATTTTTCATTTTTAGTTTTTCAGTTTTAATTTATTATTTTTAAATTTTCATTTTTATTTTTCATTTTTCAGTTTTCATTTTTAGTTTTTAATTTTTTATTTTTAATATTTAATTTTTAATTTTTAATTTTTTATTTTCATTTTTTAATTTTTAATTTTTAATTTTTAGTTTTTAGTTTTTATTTTTTGATTTTTAATTTTTAATTTTTATTTTAATGTTTTAATTTTGAATTTTTAACTTTTAATTTTTAATTTTTAATTTTTAATTTTTAATTTTTAATTTTTAATTTTTAATTTTTAATTTTTAATTTTAAATTTTTAATTTTTAAATTTAAATTTTTAATTTTTAGTTTTTAATTTTTAATTTTTAATTTTATATATTTAATTTTTAATTTTTAGTTCTTAATTTTTAATTTTAAATTTTTAATTTTTAATTTTTAATTTTTAATTTTTAATTTTTAATTTTTAATTTTTAATTTTTAATTTTTAATTTTTAATTTTTAATTTTTTAATTTTTAATTTTTAATTTTTAATTTTTAATTTTTAAATTTTAAATTTTAATTTTTTATTTTTTATTTTTATTTATTAATTTTTAATTTTTAATTTTTAATTTTTAATTTTTAATTTTTAATTTTTAATTTTTAATTTTTAATTTTTAATTTTTAATTTTTAATTTTTAATTTTTAATTTTTAATTTTTAATTTTTAATTTTTAATTTTTAATTTTTAATTTTTAATTTTTAATTTTTAATTTTTAATTTTTAATTTTTAATTTTTAATTTTTAATTTTTAATTTTTAATTTTTAATTTTTAATATTTAATTTTCAATTTTTAATTTTTAATTTTTAATTAAAAATTTTTAATTTTTAAGTTTTAATTTTTAATTCTTAATTTTTAATTTTTAAGTTTTAATTTTTAATTTTTAATTTTTAATTTTTTATTTTTAATTTTTAATTTTTAATTTTTAATTTTTAATTTTTAATTTTTAATTTTTAATTTTTAATTTTTAATTTTTAATTTTTAATTTTTAATTTTTAATTTTAAATTTTTAATTTTTAATTTTTAATTTTTAATTTTAAATTTTAAATTTTTAATTTTTAATTTTTAATTTTTAATTTTTAATTTTTAATTTTAATTTTTAATTTTTAATTTTTAATTTTTAATTTATAATTTTTTATTTTTAATTTCTAATTTTAATTTTTAATTTTTAATTTTTAATTTTTAATTTTTAATTTTTAATTTTTAATTTTTAATTTTTAATTTTTAATTTTTAATTTTTAATTTTTAATTTTTAATTTTTAATTTTTAATTTTTAATTTTTAATTTTTAATTTTTAATTTTTAATTTTTAATTTTTAATTTTTAATTTTTAATTTTTAATTTTTAATTTTTAATTTTTAATTTTTAATTTTTAATTTTTAATTTTTAATTTTTAATTTTATATTTTTAATTTTTAATTTTTAATTTTTAATTTTTAATTTTTAATTTTTAATTTTTAATTTTTAATTTTTAATTTTTAATTTTTAATTTTTAATTTTTAATTTTTAATTTTTAATTTTTAATTTTTAATTTTTAATTTTTAATTTTTAATTTTTAATTTTTAATTTTTAATTTTTAATTTTTAATTTTTAATTTTTAATTTTTAATTTTTAATTTTTAATTTATAATTTTTAATTTTTAATTTTTAATTTTTAATTTTTAATTTTTAATTTTTAATTAATTAATTTAATTTTAATTTTTAATTTTAATTTTTATTTAATTTTTTAACTTTTAATTTTTAATTTTAAATTTTCAATTTTCAATTTTAAATTTCTAATTTTTAATTTTTAAATTTTAATTTTTAATTTATATTTCATAATTTTTAATTTTAACTTTAAATTTTTAGTTGGTCATAAGCTTTATCGACCTTTTTTTAGTAAATATTTGTTAAGATTTTTAGAATTCTCTAAACAATATATTCTGTTTTACATACACAACATAAAACACAAAATTAATTTAAAGCAAATGTAGAAAATAAATAAAAGTAAATATCACAGTAAAAATGTCTTAAACTTTTATCACAGCCGAAATTTAGAAACTTTTTGATTTTTAATTTTTAATTTTTAATTTTTAATTTTTAATTTTTAATTTTTAATTTTTAATTTTTAATTTTTAATTTTTAATTTTTAATTTTTAATTTTTAATTTTTAATTTTTAATTTTTAATTTTTAATTTTTAATTTTTAATTTTTAATTTTTAATTTTTAATTTTAATTTTTAATTTTTAATTTTTAATTTCTAATTTTTAATTTTTAATTTTTAATTTTTAATTTTTAATTTTTAATTTTTAATTTTTAATTTTTAATTTTTAATTTTTAATTTTTAATTTTTAATTTTTAATTTTTAATTTTTAATTTTTAATTTTTAATTTTTAATTTTTAATTTTTAATTTTTAATTTTTAATTTTTAATTTTTAATTTTTAATTTTTAATTTTTAATTTTTAATTTTTAATTTTTAATTTTTAATTTTTAATTTTTAATTTTTAATTTTTAATTTTTAATTTTTAATTTTTAATTTTTAATTTTTAATTTTTAATTTTTAATTTTTAATTTTTAATTTTTAATTTTTAATTTTTAATATTTAATTTTTAATTTTTAATTTTTAAGTTTTAATTTTTTTTTTAATTTTTAATTTTTAATTTTTCATTTTTTAATTTATAATTTTTAATTTTTAATTTTTAATTTTTAATTTTTAATTTTTAATTTTTAATTTTTAATTTTTAATTTTTAATTTTTAATTTTTAATTTTTAATTTTTAATTTTTAATTTTTAATTTTTAATTTTTAATTTTTAATTTTTAATTTTTAATTTTTAATTTTTAATTATTAATTTTTAATTTTTAATTTTTAATTTTTAATTTTTAATTTTAAATTTTTAATTTTTAATTTTTATTTTTTAATTTTAATTTTAAATTTTTAATTTTTAATTTTTATTTTTAATTTTTAATTGTTAATTTTTGATTTTTGATTTTTAATTTTTAATTTTTAATTTTTAATTTTTAATTTTTAATTTTTAATTTTTAATTTTTAATTTTTAATTTTTAATTTTTAATTTTTAATTTTTAATTTTTAATTTTTAATTTTTAATTTTTAATTTTTAATTTTTAATTTTTAATTTTTAATTTTTAATTTTTAATTTTTAATTTTTAATTTTTAATTTTTAATTCTTAATTTTAATTTTTCATTTTTAATTTTTAATTTTTAATTTATAATTTTTAATTTTTAATTTTTAATTTTTAATTTTTAATTTTTAATTTTTAAATTTTAAATTTTAATTTTAATTTTTAATTTTTTATTTTTTATTTTTAATTTTTAATTTTTAATTTTTAATTTTTAATTTTTAATTTTTAATTTTTAATTTTTAACTTTTAATTTTTAATTTTAAATTTTCAATTTTTAATTTTTAATTTTTAATTTTTAAATTTAAATTTTTAATTTATTTTTCATAATTTTTAATTTTTAATTTTAACTTTAAATTTTTAGTTGGTCATAAGCTTTATCGACCTTTTTTTAGTAAATATTTGTTAAGATTTTTAGAATTCTCTAAACAATATATTCTGTTTTATATACACAACATAAAACACAAAATTAATTTAAAGCAAATGTAGAAAATAAATAAAAGTAAATATCACAGTAAAAATGTCTTAAACTTTTATCACAGCCGAAATTTAGAAACTTTTTGATTTTTAATTTTTAATTTTTAATTTTTAATTTTTAATTTTTAATTTTTAATTTTTAATTTTTAATTTTTAATTTTTAATTTTTAATTTTTAATTTTTAATTTTTAATTTTTAATTTTTAATTTTTAATTTTTAATTTTTAATTTTTAATTTTTAATTTTTAATTTTTAATCTTTAATTTTTAATTTTTAATTTTTAATTTTTAATTTTTAATTTTTAATTTTTAATTTTTAATTTTTAATTTTTAATTTTTAATTTTTAATTTTTAATTTTTAATTTTTAATTTTTAATTTTTAATTTTTTATTTTTTAATTTATAATTTTTAATTTTTAATTTTTAATTTTTAATTTTTAATTTTTAATTTTTAATTTTTAATTTTTAATTTTTAATTTTTAATTTTTAATTTTTAATTTTTAATTTTTAATTTTTAATTTTTAATTTTTAATTTTTAATTTTTAATTTTTAATTTTTAATTTTTAATTTTTAATTTTTAATTTTTAATTTTTAATTTTTAATTATTAATTTTTAATTTTTAATTTTTAATTTTTAATTTTTAATTATTAATTTTTAATTTTTAATTTTTAATTTTTAATTTTTAATTTTTAATTTTAAATTTTTAATTTTTAATTTTTAATTTTTAATTTTAATTTTTAATTTTAATTTTAAATTTTTAATTTTTAATTTTTATTTTTAATTTTTAATTGTTAATTTTTGATTTTTAATTTTTAATTTTTAATTTTTTATTTTTTATTTTTAATTTTTAATTTTTAAATTTTAATTTTTAATTTTTAATTTTTAATTTTTAATTTTTAATTTTTAATTTTTAATTTTTAATTTTTAATTTTTAATTTTTTATTTTTAATTTTTAATTTTTAATTTTTAATTTTTAATTTTTAATTTTTCATTTTTAATTTTTAATTTTTAATTTTTAATTTTTTATTTTTAATTTTAATTTTTAATTTTTAATTTTTAATTATTAATTTTTAATTTTTAATTTTTAATTTTTAATTTTTAATTTTTAATTTTTATAATTTATTTTTAATTCTTAATTTTTAATTTTTAATTTTTAATTTTTAATTTTTAATTTTTAATTTTTAATTTTTAATTTTTAATTTTTAATTTTTAATTTTTAATTTTTAATTTTTAATTTTTAATTTTTAATTTTTAATTTTTAATTTTTAATTTTTAATTTTTAATTTTTAATTTTTAATTTTTAATTTTTAATTTTTAATTTTTAATTTTTAATTTTTAATTTTTAATTTTTAATTTTTAATTTTTAATTTTTAACTTTTAATTTTTAATTTTTAATTTTAAATTTTCAATTTTAAATTTTTAATTTTTAATTTTTAAATTTTAATTTTTAATTTATATTTCATAATTTTTAATTTTTAATTTTAACTTTAAATTTTTAGTTGGTCATAAGCTTTATCGACCTTTTTTTAGTAAATATTAGTTAAGATTTTTAGAATTCTCTAAACAATATATTCTGTTTTACATACACAACATAAAACACAAAATTAATTTAAAGCAAATGTAGAAAATAAATAAAAGTAAATATCACAGTAAAAATGTCCTAAACTTTTATCACAGCCGAAATTTAGAAACTTTTTGATTTTTAATTTTTAATTTTTATTTTTTAATTTTTAATTTTTAATTTTTAATTTTTAATTTTTAATTTTTAATTTTTAATTTTTAATTTTTAATTTTTAATTTTTAATTTTAATTTTTAATTTTTAATTTTTAATTTTTAATTTTTAATTTTTAATTTTTAATTTTTAATTTTTAATTTTTAATTTTTAATTTTTAATTTTTAATTTTTAATTTTTAATTTTTAATTTTTAATTTTTAATTTTTAATTTTTAATTTTTAATTTTTAATTTTTAATTTTTAATTTTTAATTTTTAATTTTTAATTTTTAATTTTTTGTTTTTAATTTTTAATTTTTAATTTTTAATTTTTAATTTTTAATTTTTAATTTATAATTTTTAATTTTAAATTTTTAATTTTTAATTTTTAATTTTTAATTTTTAATTTTTAATTTGAATTTTAATTTTAATTTTTAATTTTTAATTTTTAATTTTTAATTTTTAATTTTTAATTTTTAATTTTTAATTTTTAATTTTTAATTTTTAATTTTTAATTTTTAATTTTTAATTTTTAATTTTTAATTTTTAATTTTTAATTTTTAATTTTTAATTTTTAATTTTTAATTTTTAATTTTTAATTTTTAATTTTTAATTTTTAATTTTTAGTTTTTAATTTTTAATTTTTAATTTTTAATTTTTAATTTTTAATTTTTAATTTTTAATTTATAATTTTTAATTTTAAATTTTTAATTTTTAATTTTTAATTTTTAATTTTTAATTTTTAATTTTTAATTTTAATTTTAATTTTAATTTTTAATTTTTAATTTTTAATTTTTAATTTGTAATTTTTAATTTTTAATTTTTAATTTTTAATTTTTAATTTTTAATTTTTAATTTTTAATTTTTAATTTCTAATTTTAATTTTTAATTTTTAATTTTTAATTTTTAATTTTTAATTTTTAATTTTTAATTTTTAATTTTTAATTTTTAATTTTTAATTTTTAATTTTTAATTTTTAATTTTTAATTTTTAATTTTTAATTTTTAATTTTTAATTTTATATTTTTAATTTTTAATTTTTAATTTTTAATTTTTAATTTTTAATTTTTAATTTTTAATTTTTAATTTTTAATTTTTAATTTTTAATTTTTAATTTTTAATTTTTAATTTTTAATTTTTAATTTTTAATTTTTAATTTTTAATTTTTAATTTTTAATTTTTAATTTTTAATTTTTAATTTTTATTTTTAATTTTTAATTTTTAATTTTTAATTTTTAATTTTTAATTTATAATTTTTAATTTTTAATTTTTAATTTTTAATTTTTTATTTTTAATTTTTAATTTTTAACTTTTAATTTTTAATTTTTAATTTTAAATTTTCAATTTTAAATTTTTAATTTTTAATTTTTAATTTTTAATTTTTAAATTTTAATTTTTAATTTATATTTCATAATTTTTAATTTTTAATTTTAACTTTAAATTTTTAGTTGGTCATAAGCTTTATCGACCTTTTTTTAGTAAATATTTGTTAAGATTTTTAGAATTCTCTAAACAATATATTCTGTTTTACATACACAACATAAAACACAAAATTAATTTAAAGCAAATGTAGAAAATAAATAAAAGTAAATATCACAGTAAAAATGTCTTAAACTTTTATCACAGCCGAAATTTAGAAACTTTTTGATTTTTAATTTTAATTTTTATTTTTTAATTTTTAATTTTTAATTTTTAATTTTTAATTTTTAATTTTTAATTTTTAATTTTTAATTTTTAATTTTTAATTTTTAATTTTTAATTTTTAATTTTTAATTTTTAATTTTTAATTTTTAATTTTTAATTTTTAATTTTTAATTTTTAATTTTTAATTTTTAATTTTTAATTTTTAATTTTTAATTTTTAATTTTTAATTTTTAATTTTTAATTTTTAATTTTTAATTTTTAATTTTTAATTTTTAATTTTTAATTTTTAATTTTTAATTTTTAATTTTTAATTTTTAATTTTTAATTTTTAATTTTTAATTTTTAATTTTTAATTTTTAATTTTTAATTTTTAATTTTTAATTTTTAATTTTTAATTTTTAATTTTTAATTTTTAATTTTTAATTTTTAATTTTTAATTTTAATTTTTAATATTTAATTTATTTAATTTTTAATTTTTTAGTTTTAAGTTTTAATTTTTTTTTTTAATTTTTAATTTTTAATTTTTTATTTTTTAATTTATAATTTTTAATTTTTAATTTTTAATTTTCAATTTTTAATTTTTAATTTTTAATTTTTAATTTTTAATTTTTAATTTTTAATTTTTAATTTATAATTATTAATTTTTAGTTTTTAATTTTTAATTTTTAATTTTTAATTTTTAATTTTTAATTTTTAATTTTTAATTTTTAATTTTTAATTTTTAATTTTTAATTTTTAATTTTTAATTTTTAATTTTTAATTTTTAATTTTTAATTTTTAATTTTTAATTTTAAATTTTTAATTTTTAATTTTTAATTTTTAATTTTAATTTGAAATTTTAATTTTTAATTTTTATTTTTAATTTTTAATTGTTAATTTTTGATTTTTAATTTTTAATTTTTAATTTTTAATTTTAATTTTTAATTTTTAATGTTTAATTTTTAATTTTTAATTTTTAATTTTTAAATTTTAATTTTTTATTTTTAATTTTAATTTTAATTTTTAATTATTAATTTTTAATTTTTAATTTTTAATTTTTAATTTTTAATTTTTAATTTTTATAATTTATTTTTAATTCTTAATTTTTAATTTTTGATTTTTAATTTTTAATTTTTAATTTTTAATTTTTAATTTTTAATTTTTAATTTTTAATTTTAATTTTTAATTTTTAATTTTTAATTTTTAATTTTTAATTTTTAATTTTTAATTTTTAATTTTTAATTTTTAATTTTTAATTTTTAATTTTTAATTTTAATTTTTAATTTTTAATTTTTAATTTTTAATTTTTAATTTTAATTTTAATTTTTAATTTTAATTTTTAATTTTTAATTTTTAATTTTTAATTTTTAATTTTTAATTTTTAATTTTTAATTTTTAATTTTTAATTTTTAATTTTTAATTTTTAATTTTTAATTTTAAATTTTTAATTTTTAATTTTTATTTTTAATTTTTAATTTTTAATTTTTAATTTTTAATTTTTAATTTTTAATTTTTAATTTTTAATTTTTAATTTTTAATTTTTAATTTTTAATTTTTAATTTTTAATTTTTAATTTTTAATTTTTAATTTTTAATTTTTAATTTTTAATTTTTAATTTTTAATTTTTAATTTTTAATTTTTAATTTTTAATTTTTAATTTTTAATTTTTAATTTTTAATTTTTAATTTTTAATTTTAACTTTTAATTAAATTTTAATTTTTAATTTTTAATTTTTAATTTTTAATTTTTAATTTTTAATTTTTAATTTTTAATTTTTAATTTTTAATTTTTAATATTTAATTTTTAATTTTTAAGTTTTAATTTTTATTTTTAATTTGTAATTTTTAATTTTTAATTTTTAATTTTTAATTTTTAATTTTTAATTTTTTATTTTTTAATTTATAATTTTTAATTTTTAATTTTTAATTTTTAATTTTTAATTTTTAATTTTTAATTTTTAATTTTTAATTTTTAATTTTTAATTTTTAATTTTTAATTTTTAATTTTTTTAATTTTTAATTTTTATTTTTTAATTTTTAATTTTTAATTTTTAATTTTTAATTTTTAATTTTTAATTTTTAATTTTTAATTTTTAATTTTTAATTTTTAATTTTTAATTTTTAATTTTTAATTTTTAATTTTTAATTTTATTTTATTTTTTAATTTTTAATTTTTATTTTTAATTTTTAATTTTTAATTTTTAATTTTTAATTTTTAATTTTTAATTTTAATTTTTAATTTTTAATTTTTAATTTTTAATTTTTAATTTTTAATTTTTAATTTTTAATTTTTAATTTTTAATTTTTAATTTTTAATTTTTAATTTTTATTTTAATTTTTAATTTTTAATTTTTAATTTTTAATTTTTAATTTTTAATTTTTAATTTTTAATTTTTAATTTTTAATTTTTAATTTTTAATTTTTAATTTTTAATTTTTAATTTTTAATTTTTAATTTTTAATTTTTAATTTTTAATTTTTAATTTTTAATTTTTAATTTTTAATTTTTAATTTTTAATTTTTAATTTTTAATTTTAATTTTTAATTTTATTTTAATTTTTAATTTTTAATTTTTTAATT
>CAVMKG010000459.1:12500-15000 GCA_963682025.1 Cordilura impudica
TTAAAAATTAAAAATTAAAAATTAAAAATTAAAAATTAAAAATTAAAAATTAAAAATTAAAAATTAAAAATTAAAAATTAAAAATTAAAAATTAAAAATTAAAAAATTAAAAATTAAAAATTAAAAATTAAAAATTAAAAATAAAAAATTAAAAATTAAAAATTAAAAATTAAAAATTAAAAATTAAAAATTAAAAATTAAAAATTAAAAATTAAAAATTAAAAATTAAAAATTAAAAATTAAAAATTAAAAATTAAAAATTAAAAATTAAAAATTAAAAATTAAAAATTAAAAATTAAAAATTAAAAATTAAAAATTAAAAATTAAAAATTAAAAATTAAAAATTAAAAATTAAAAATTAAAAATTAAAAATTAAAATTAAAAATTAAAAATTAAAAATTAAAAATTAAAAATTAAAAATTAAAAATTAAAAATTAAAAATTAAAAATTAAAAATTAAAAATTAAAATTAAAAATAAAAAATTAAAAATTAAAAATTAAAAATTAAAAATTAAAAATTTAAAATTTAAAATTAAAAATTTAAAATTAAAAATTAAAAATTAAAAATTAAAAATTTAAAATTAAAATTTTAAAATTAAAAATTAAAAATTAAAAATAAAAAATTAAAAATTAAAAATTAAAAATTAAAAATTAAAAATTAAAAATTAAAAATTAAAAATTAAAAATTAAAAATTAAAAATTAAAAATTAAAAATTAAAAATTAAAAATTAAAAATTAAAAATTAAAAAATAAAAATTAAAAATTAAAAATTAAAAATTAAAATTTAAAAATTAAAAATTAAAAATTAAAAATTAAAAATTAAAAATTAAAAATTGAAAATTAAAAATTAAAAATTAAAAATTAAAAATTAAAAATTAAAAATTAAAAATTAAAAATTAAAAATTAAAAATTAAAAATTAAAAATTAAAAATTAAAAATTAAAAATTAAAAATTAAAAATTAAAAATTAAAAATTAAAAATTAAAAATTAAAAATTAAAAATTAAAAACTAAAAATTAAAAAAAATTAAAAATTAAAAATTAAAATTAAAAATTAAAATTAAAAATTAAAAATTAAAAATTAAAAATTAAAAATTAAAAATTAAAAATTAAAAATTAAAAATTAAAAATTAAAAATTAAAAATTAAAAATTAAAAATTAAAAATTAAAAATTAAAAATTAAAAATTAAAAATTAAAAATTAAAAATTAAAAATTAAAAATTAAAAATTAAAAATTAAAAATTAAAAATAAAAAATTAAAAATTAAAAATTAAAAATTAAAAATTAAAAATTAAAAATTAAAAATTAAAAATTAAAAATTAAAAATTAAAAATTAAAAATTAAAAATTAAATTTTAAAAATTAAAAATTAAAAATTAAAAATTAAAAATTAAAAATTAAAAATTAAAAATTAAAAATTAAAATTAAAAATTAAAAATTAAAAATTAAAAATTAAAAATTAAAAATTAAAAATTAAAAATTAAAAATTAAAAATTAAAAATTAAAAATCAAAAATTAAAAATTAAAAATTAAAAATTAAAAATTAAAAATTAAAAATTAAAAATTTAAAATTTAAAATTTAAAATTTAAAATTTAAAATTTAAAATTTAAAATTTAAAATTAAATATTAAAAATTAAAAATTAAAAATTAAAAATTAAAAATTAAAATTAAAAATTAAAAATTAAAAATTAAAAATTAAAAATTAAAAATTAAAAATTAAAAATTAAAAATTAAAAATTAAAAAATAAAAATTAAAAATTAAAAATTAAAAATAAAAATTAAAAATTAAAAATTAAAAATTAGAAATTAGAAATTAAAAATTAAAAATTAAAAATTAAAAATTAAAAATTAAAAACTAAAAATTAAAAATTAAAAATTAAAAATTAAAAATTAAAAATTAAAAATTAAAAATTAAAAATTAAAAATTAAAAATTAAAAATTAAAAATTAAAAATTAAAAATTAAAAATTAAAAATTAAAAATTAAAAATTAAAAATTAAAAATTAAAAATTAAAAATTAAAAATTAAAAATTAAAAATTAAAAATTAAAAATTAAAAATTAAAAATTAAAAATTAAATATTAAAAATTAAAAATTAAAAATTAAAAATTAAAAATTAAAAATTAAAAATTAAAAATTAAAAAATAAAAACTAAAAATTAAAAATTAAAAATTAAAAATAAAAATTAAAAATTAAAAATTAAAAATTAAAAATTAAAAATTAAAAATTAAAAATTAAAAATTAAAAATTAAAAATTAGAAATTAGAAATTAAAAATTAAAAATTAAAAATTAAAAATTAAAAAAAAATTAAAAATTAAAAATTAAAAACTAAAAATTAAAAATTAAAAATTAAAAATTAAAAATTAAAAATTAAAAATTAAAAATTAAAAATTAAAAATTAAAAATTAAAAATTAAAAATTAAAAATTAAAAATTAAAAATTAAAAATTAAAAATTAAAAATTAAAAATTAAAAATTAAAAATTAAAAATTAAAAATTAAAAAT
>CAVMKG010000459.1:17500-38731 GCA_963682025.1 Cordilura impudica
ATTAAAATTAAAATTAAAATTAAAATTAAAATTAAAATTAAAATTAAAATTAAATTAAAATTAAAATTAAAATTAAAATTAAAATTAAAATTAAAATTAAAATTAAAATTAAAATTAAAATTAAAATTAAAATTAAAATTAAAATTAAAATTAAAATTAAAATTAAAATTAAAATTAAAATTAAAATTAAAATTAAAATTAAAATTAAAATTAAAATTAAAATTAAAATTAAAATTAAATTAAAATTAAAATTAAAATTAAAATTAAAATTAAAATTAAAATTAAAATTAAAATTAAAATTAAAATTAAAATTAAAATTATTAAAATTAAAATTAAAATTAAAATTAAAATTAAAATTAAAATTAAAATTAAAATTAAAATTAAAATTAAAATTAAAATTAAAATTAAAATTAAAATTAAAATTAAAATTAAAATTAAATTAAAATTAAAATTAAAATTAAAATTAAAATTAAAATTAAAATTAAAATTAAAATTAAAATTAAAATTAAAATTAAAATTAAAATTAAAATTAAAATTAAAATTAAAATTAAAATTAAAATTAAAATTAAAATTAAAATTAAAATTAAAATTAAAATTAAAATTAAAATTAAAATTAAAATTAAAATTAAAATTAAAATTAAATTAAAATTAAAATTAAAATTAAAATTAAAATTAAAATTAAAATTAAAATTAAAATTAAAATTAAAATTAAAATTAAAATTAAAATTAAAATTAAAATTAAAATTAAAATTAAAATTAAAATTAAAATTAAAATTAAAATTAAAATTAAAATTAAAATTAAAATTAAAATTAAAATTAAAATTAAAATTAAAATTAAAATTAAAATTAAAATTAAAATTAAAATTAAATTAAAATTAAAATTAAAATTAAAATTAAAATTAAAATTAAAATTAAAATTAAAATTAAAATTAAAATTAAAATTAAAATTAAAATTAAAATTAAAATTAAAATTAAAATTAAAATTAAAATTAAAATTAAAATTAAAATTAAAATTAAAATTAAAATTAAAATTAAAATTAAAATTAAAATTAAAATTAAAATTAAAATTAAAATTAAAATTAAATTAAAATTAAAATTAAAATTAAAATTAAAATTAAAATTAAAATTAAAATTAAAATTAAAATTAAAATTAAAATTAAAATTAAAATTAAAAATTAAAAAGTAAAAATAAAAAATTAACGATTAAAAATAAAAAATTTTAAAATTACTAGCTATTTTCAGATAAAAATATTTAAAATTTTTTTTTTTTTTTAATATTAATATCTGGAAATTTTTAGAATCAGTTGAATTTTTTTTTTTTGAATTATAATGAATTTGCTCACAACTTTCTTATAGGGATCAAACTTTGGGTGTTATAACGCTGGTTCCTCTATACAGTGCACTCGCGGTAACATGAAGTCCGTCTAACGTGAACACCGCCTAACGTGAACAAGCTTTTGTTTACGTTGACTACTCTGTACGTACTGCATATGTTTTTTAAGCTTGTAGACAACACTGAAATACATTAAATTCGATTTTTAAAGTTTAGGGAATCCCCTTATATAAAAAATGTGTGTAATCTCTAAATTATTTTTTTTTTTTTTTTGTTTGGCAACGAAATTTTATTTAAAGTCTTTTTCTTATGCAAAGTGGTGAATCAGTCGGCATGAGTGTTAAAAAATATAAATGTTTGGAGTTTAAAGAAAAGGCAGATATTTTAGATAGATTGCAAAAATGAACAAGTGTAACTTGTTTAGCAAAAACAAAAAAGTACAATGTCGCTAAGTCAACATTATGCAGCATTAAAAAGAAAAAAGAAGCAATTTTAAAATGTGCAAACCACACATGCCAGGGACCGGGAAAAAGAAAAACTTTAAAATCATCAGAACTTCCAGTTATGGAAAAAACTCCTTACCGTTGGTTCATCCGAATGCGTGAAAGGATTTGGGCTGTAAGTGGGCTAATGCTAAATGAAAAAGCTAAGGAATTACATTCCCAACTTAAAGAAAACGAGGGCGGGTTTAATGCTAGTGACGGATGGATACAGCGATTTAAGAAAAGTTACGGTGTAAGACTTCTTTAAGTATCCGCAGAAAAACTCTCATCGCAGCCTGAGTTGGTGGATCCATTTAAGCTAAAACTGAAACAAAAAATTGAAGAAATGGAGTTATGCAATGACCAACTCTATAATGCTGATGAGCCTGATTTATTCTGGAAACTTTTACCAAATAAAACGTACGTTGCAATGCAAGAGAAATGTGCTCCCGGTAAAAAGACGGAGAAGCAACGTCTTGCGCAAATGTATCAGGTGCACATAGACTGAAACTATTGGTAATTGGTAAGGCCAAAAATCCACGCAGTTTTAAAAACTTCATTTGTCCTACGGATTATAAGAATTCCAAATCGGCCTGGATGACGTTAGCCATTTTTAAGCATTAGTTCCATCAATCCTTTGTACCACAGGTAAACAAATTCTTCATTGACTAAAAAATTTAACTAAAAGTTTTTGTTTTTGATTAGGTGAAATTGTTTCTAAAGAAGAAAAACTTGCCAATGAAAGCACTAATACTTATCGATAACGCTCCCTCTCATCCGAGCGAAACAGAATTAACAAGTAAGAAAATTATAGTCGGTCTAGACCGACTATATGATACCCTATACCATGCGTTTAGAAACCGCATCTCCTAGGCCCAACTAACTGGACATAGAAAATAAGCAAAAACCAAATTTGAGTGGGATTTTTATTAATTTTTTTGGCTGCAGATATGAAAAAGTTCATATCGGATGATATATCTATATGGGGACTAGGTCCAAAAATGGACCGATCCTGACCATGGTTGGTAAAGTCTCTTGTATTTTGCGAAAATATATACAAACAAAATTTGAGAAGAATCAGTGCAATATTTTTATTTTTTAATAGATTTAAGTGAAGATCGGGAAGCAGTTCTATATGGGGCCAAAGGGATCATTTTTGGACTACTCATTAATGGATGTAATGAACGCATACAAACCCAATTTGAGTAAGATCTATATGACAATTTGGATCTTATGACAATTTATGTCGATGTCATAGGGGTAATTTGTATGGGGGCTAGGTCTGAACATGGACCGATTCTCACCAATTTCAATAGCGTTCATCCCATGGCCGATAAAAGCTTATATACCGAATTTCATCAAAATATATTTATATTTGCGACCTGCAGTTTGATTACAAGCTTTACATGGACACACAGACGGACGGACGGACGGACGGACGGACGGACGGACGGACATTGTTAAATCAACTCAGAAAGTGATTCTGATTCGATCGGTATAATTAAAGATGGGTCTAGGTCAAATATTTTTGGTTGTTACAAACAGCAGCACAAAGTCATTATACCCAAACCACATAGTGGTATAGGGTATAAAAACTGAAGATGGAAACATAATTGTCATGTTTATGCCACCAAATGTCACCCCCCTCATCCAACCAATGGATGAAAATGCGATTAAAATAACAAAATTATACTACAGAAACAACTTGTTAGCTTCGATAGCAGCTAAAAACTCTGATTTGCTTGAATCAATGAGAAATCTAAATTTGAAAGATGCTGTCACACTTTTATTTGTCGCATGGGATCGGGTCAGCACAGAAACTCTTACCAATTGCTGGAAAAATATTTTAAGTTTAGTTAGAAACCAGGATGACCCTGAAGATAACATTCCATTAAGTATTATGAAAGTGAAGTGGGATGCAGAAATAAATTCTTTAATACAAATGCCAGCCGATCTCCTTAAGGACTTGAGTCTTCAGGTGAGAATTTTACGATAAACTTTGAAATCACAAAAAAAGCATTGTTTTACTAACTTTTAGGTTGAGTTTACCTTGTCAATGGTTCAAGAGTAGAATAATGATCTTTGTGTTGATGATACGACTGAAATCCATAAAATTGGGCAAAACGAAGAAAGTGACGACGATGATTGCATTGCCGATGATCCTGTTAAAAAAATTGCCGCAAGTGACGCAATTGAAACTTTTAACAAGGCACTGCAATGGGCAGGAGATGCAATGGTGGATCAAAGTGACATGAGTGTACTTAGACGCTTAAGGGAGAAAGCAGTATTTCAGCTATTAGAAAAGAAAAAGCAGCAGAAAAAGATAACGGATTTCTTTAATGCATAAATGTAATGTGAAATTGTATTTGCTATGTAATCCTCTAATGAGTATTTTATTCTATTAAAAATTTGCGATGTACTTTTACTTCAATGGATATCTTCTCGTGATCTCGTTTTGTTTTGTAATGTATTTTAATTAATAATTTTATTTTTATATTTTAATAATGCAAATAATAACACATAAAAGAATTTCACGTTCAAGCGTGTAAAACACATATATTTTTTTCATGAAAATCGACAATCACTAACGTGAACAATTTCGCTAACATGAACTCCCTTGGTTTTACATAGTTCACGTTACCGCGAGTGTACTGTATAATGAATTTCATTAGGGATTTCTACTCTAGTAAAAAAAAAATAATGCCATTTTTCAAATAGTAACAAATTCTTCCTATAGAAGACACGATCATTGTTTTTGATAACAAGGAATTATAATAGAAACTGGCGAACAAGAAAAGCAATTAACTTTAAATTTAATTGGTATTTGAAATTTAAATTTCCAGCAGTTTTAAAGTGGTAATGTTGAGTTTAAGATGCAGGTGGAGGGTATCAAAGATTCGGTCCAACAGAATTTAACACTCTTAGGGCCATTATTACAACTTGCCTTTAAAGTAAATGTTAGTTAAAGGTAACTTTAGCTAAAGTGACCTTTAACTTATTTTCGTTATTACAACTTCCCAATAAAATAAAATTAATATTTTTCACATTGTGACAACACCAAAGGAAACACCGATTAATTTTGACCAAATGAATAAGAAATACATAAGAAATTCTTCAGGCAAATGCCCGAGGTTTGTTGTACCTGAGAGTAAAATACTACACCTGTCCCTTGAAGGCACGGTCATTCCCTTTAAAGTACCTGGGAGTTACATTTGACAAATTGTTTAAATTTAACAATCATGCAAGAGCTGTTTTGGCGAAATGTAAGAAAATTGCTGGCATGTTTTCAAGATTGATGAGAAGCAATTATTTATCCCGAAACACTAAACTCCTTATTTACAAAGTGACCATAAGATCTGCCTTACTATATGCGTTCCCAATCTGGTTCACTATTTCGCCGATAGTGGCAAAAGAATTGGAGATTTTTGAACGAAGAGTTCTTAGGAGCGACATAAATAGGAACTTCAAAACCTATACGAAACGTTACTCCAACAAATACATCTACAACAATTCCTCAGTAGTACCTCTCTGTCAATATGCTGTCACCAATGGGTATTCTAATGGAGGATATTGTGTCGCAAGTTTCAGACGACTGTCAACTTCCAGATTTTTATATGGGGTGTTATCCAGGAACGCATAGAGGTTGAGCTCCTTCTCAATTTACAACTTTATATACGAATTTTAGGTTCACCTTGCGATTCCGATTTTATTGACAACTGTTAATCGTCTGTAACTTAGCCAAAGTGCTCAGTCACATCAACTATATATACATATATATGTATGCACAATATTATACATCTAATATTAATATAATTACCCTTCAAGGGATCTCATATACACCCTCTTGGGGTTTTCGATTTTATTTTAGTTATGACTCAAAGTCCGCAATTTTATAAAGTTCTCATTCATAACACACTGCATAATAGGTGTGCGTAATTTAGTATCAAGTATTATATAGTTTTAAGAACCTTTTTAACAGAATTACTCTGTATGAAAGTGTTAATGTCGGGAGCAAACATTATTAGCAATGTTAGAATTATGTACAAACAATACTTTCGATACATATTCATTTTACTTGCAGTAGCATTTTCAAATACACTGTGTTAAGGTAAAACGTAAATAGCTTTAAGTTTATCGATGTGATATTGACAATTGTACTACATTTTCTTTTATCGAAAAACCTCAATAAATAAATATTATTATTATTATTACTGACCAAATGAATTGGTTTATCAAAATACGTAGTAGCAACGTTCTTTTATTTGTTCGCAAATAAACAATAAAAACAATTGAATAAAAACCAAAAACCTTTATTATAAGTTGAATAATTGTTGTAAATGTGTAATAAAACTTTTTAAAAAATATACAAGCATATATTAAAGTATATGTAAATAAATTTATTTTCAAAACTAAATTGACGTGAATTTTTTTTTCATAGATCAGAAAATGTGGCAATATTAAATACATAAACCTCACGTTAAAAGTTAAAGGCAACAATATCTTCCCTTTAGCTTATCGGTCACATTTAGCTTAAAGTATAGTTGTAATAACGAAAAACTAATAATCTGCCTGATAACATCCTTACTTTAGCTATTGGCAAGTTGTAATAATGGCCCTTGTTTAAAATTAATTTCTCAATTTCAAATGGAAATTTTGAATTTTAATTTATTTACATTTGCAAAAGGTGCAATTTTGTATTTTTGTGAATAGTAATGATTTAGTAATTATAAACGATTTTTAAAAATTGTATGTAAACGTAATCAAATATTTTGTAGGTAAAGCAGAACTATAATTTTATATAACAATCTAGAACTGTTTTGTAAGCGAAAAAACTCATTCATACTTCTTATTTCGAACCTGTGTAGACTAATTGAAAATGTCGACATTCACGTTAAAATAGAAGCAATTATTGCAAAGCTGTTTAATATATATAAATCATAAATTCTAGTTATATATTAGTTAATATATAAAAAGAACAAAAATTGTGGTGCCATCTACTGTGGCATAGTCACACTGAGCAAATTGAACTAACACTCTGTTAATACAAAAATAGGATTTTCCCTAAATTAAAACATCGCAGAATTTCATACATACATATGTATGTATATAGAATATATTTATATTATTTAGAGAATTTTGATGTTTGCAATAGTAGTATGTATCAATTTGTAACATTTTGCGATGTTATAAAAATCGCAGAAAATTGATATTGATTTTATATATTCTTTGTATTTAATATATGTATATATATGTAACTATTACACACAAAAACAAGTAAGAAAATTTTAGTCGGCTTAGCCCGACTATACAATACCCTATATCATGCGTTTAGAGACATTATCTCATAGGTCAAACTAATTGGATATAATTGATAATAAATTTTTTTGGCTGCATATATGAAAAATTTCATATCGGATGCTATATTTATATGGGGACTAGGTCGCAAAATGGACCGATCCTGACCATATTTGGTAAAGTCACTTAAATTTTGCAAAAACATATACAAACCGAATTTGAGAAAAATCTATGCAATATTTTTGTTTTTTAATAGATATATGGAGACTAGGTCTGAACACAGACCGATTTTCACCAATTTCAATAGCGTTCTTGCCATGGCCAATAGAAGCTTATATACAAAAGGTGATCAAAATATAATCATATTTGCGGCCTGTAGTTTGATTACAATGTTACATGGAGTCAGAAAGTAATTCTGAAAATGATTCTGAGTCGATCGGTATAACAAAAAATGGGTCTACCTGAAATATATTTGGTAGTTACAAACTTCAGCACAAAGTTAATATACCCAAACCACATATTGGTATAGGGTATATACTTATACAACATCAAAAGTAATTGTTGTTTTTTTTTTAATAAATCAATACATAAATTAATACATATTACGAAAGAAAGAACTTTGGTAAATTAACATTGTTAATTTTTTATTATTAACTAGGTAATTTAGCATTATTTGCTTTTGATGTTGGTAATTTTTATATTATAACCACAACGACCACAGAAACAACAAGTACAGCTAAGACAAAAATACAAAATTTAGAATAACAACAAAAACAATATAGAAACATAAATTTACAATTTTTTTTTTACTTTTTAAGTGATTTCTCGGGACCTATTAAACCGTTTCTCATGATTTTAAATAGAATCCTTCTCATGATGTTAATGAATCATTCTCACTAAAATGAGCACCACCGCTATCTTATTGAGGGCGTGACGTTACAAGAACAACATAGACAAATCATATTTTTTAAAGACCTTTTTTTCTAATTATTACAAACGAATTTTTTTCCAATTATTACGCACTGGTGTGGAGGGTATACAAAACCGATGGTAAAAATAGTGAGAAACAACTTTTTAATCAAGATAATGTAAGAAAATGCCTTTTTGGCGAGTTATTTGGTGAAAAATATTGCTATTTTAAATTTATTTTAAATTGTCTATCATTAAATACTTCAATGCATTTGGTGCGTGAACTTTTCTTTAAATCGCGAGAGGAAAAAATAATATTTTTCCACCTCCTACAAGAGTATGCCTTGATAGTTTTAATGCCAACATGTCAAATACACTCAGGTCTCCTTTTATGCGGATTTTTTTTATGCGGATTCGAATTTATGCGATTTTTAAATGAACGATTTTTTTTAGAATTTTAACAGGTTTCGCAGTTATGTTTATGATGTTTTTAGGCTTTTTGTCGTGTTTAAATTAAGACAAGTTTGCATCACTTTTATAGACGTTACAGTTTGTTTTATTTTTTTTTCTTTGTGTATGTATGAGTGTTGTGTGTGTTATTATTGAAAGAACAAACTGGGGATTTCCCTTCTTATTAGCTGGTGTTTTTTGTGTGTGTTATTACTGAAAGAGCAACTGCAGTGTTTTTTCTAGCTGATACAGACGCGTATTGTAGTTCATTTAGTAAAGTACGGTGCAGTGAGTGAGTGATTCGATTGCGTAACATTCAAATAGAAATCAATTTTTAACGTCCTCTATTTCCTAGGTGCTTGTTTATCACTTGGGATATAACAATGGAAAAAACAAAAAGAACGAGACAAACGATATCCCTGGAAACAAAAATTGAAATTTTAGACCGCATTTCAAAAGGAGCAAATTATACTGCACTTGGAAAGGAATATAAACTAGGGGAATCAACAATTCGAGCTATTAAAAAAAATGAGATTTCAATAAGAAAAACCGTAATTTCAGGCACAAAACTAAGCACTAAATATTCTTCTTACTCAAGAGACACATTAATCGAAAAAGTGGAGAAGGCTGTCGTTATATGGATTGAAGATTTAACAAAAAAGAAAATTCCTGTTAGCGGGTACATGATCACTGAAAAGGCTTTAAAATTTTATAAGACAATCAAAGATTCTGAACCGTCCACTTCTAGACCAAAGGATTTTGCAGCAAGTAAAGGATGGATGACGGGATTTATTAAAAGAAATAACTTCCATAACATTCAAATCCGAGGTGAGGCAGCTTCAGCAGATGAGAGCGCTAGCGCAGCTTACCCAGAAAAATTTAAAAAAATTATTGAAGATGGAGGATATTATCCAGATCAGGTATTTAATGCTGATGAAACTGGTCTGTTTTGGAAAAAGATGCCAAGCCGAACTTACATTGCAAAATCAGAAAAACAAGCCAGTGGATTTAAAGCTTGCAAGGAAAGATTAACGATTTTACTATGCAGTAATGCTTCGGGAAATAAAATGTTAAAGCCGCTAGTAGTAAATAAATTTTTAAGACCATGCGCTCTTAAAGGTAAGGATTTGACTCGTTTGCCAGTTCATTGGATGGCAAACTCTAAAGCATGGGTGACAACTGCACTGTTTACTGAATGGTTTCATAAATGCTTTGTACCAGAAGTTGAATCTTATATGAAGAAAAAAGGACTTGAGTTTAAAGTTTTGCTGATTGTTGACAACGCACCTGGCCATCCTCATTTGGAGCATCCAAACATTAAAGTCGAATTTTTTCCACCCAACACAACTAGCATTATTCAGCCTTTAGATCAAGGAATAATTTCAACTTTTAAAAAATACTACATAAAAGGCACTTACCAATTCATTTTAAATAAAATTGAAACTGAATCACTTACGTTAAATGAAGTTTGGAAAAAATTTACAATTTTGGACTGTATTATCCTGGTAGAATCAGCGATATCTAAACTGCGTCCTCAAACATTAAATGCATGCTGGAAAACTACATGGCCAGATTGTGTTGTAAGAAGTACTGGCGAGGAAATATCGACACTGACAAATGAAATAATAGATCTAGCTCATCAAATGGGAGGAGATGGATTTGACTCGCTAAACCAGGACGATTTGGAAGAGCTTTTAGCAGAAGAGCCATTAACCGATATCGAAGTTGTTAGCTCAGTTATAAGAAATGAGCAAAACGTGGATAGTGAAGACAGTGATTCCGAAGAAATTGTTGAACATTTCACTTCAAAAAAAATTGGTTATATCCTCAGCACAGTTAATGCCTTACAAAACCAAGTTCTTACTATGGATCCAGACACGGAAAGAGCACTAAAGATTCAACGCGGGCTGACTGATTTGTTTTCCGGATATCAAGAATTGCACAAGGAACTTATAAATTCAAAATCGCAAAGCCTAATGACAAATTATTTTTCAAGAAAAGAAACAACTGAAGCCCCTAAAAATTCTTTGATCTCATCCCCTAGTCACGAGATAAATTCTAGTGATGAAAATGATACTGACGTCGAACCCATTCCAAAACGATGCAGACCATTATTCAGTGGTTCAGATTAATCATAAATATTCGCAGATATACTTAAAAAATATTTAAGCTTATTTTTGGATCATTTTTAGTTTTCTTTTTTCTGTAATTAATGAATTATTACATTTATTTATGAACTTTATATTTATTTATGAATCGTTAAGTTTATTTAAAAAAAAAATTGTTTTTATTGTTTAAATGAATAAAATAAATATATTTTTGTTAATTTTTTTATGCGATTTTGTTATGATTTTTTAACCAAAATTTGAATTTATGCGATTTTTCAGAATTTTGGAACGAATCACTTGTTTTTATATGAAGCTAGAGTATATTTTTATGCGAATTTGATTTATGCGATTTTTTTTGGAACGCATCAGTCGCATAAAACGAGACCTGAGTGTAGTTATGTATGTCCCTAATGTTCGATGTATTTATATATAATAAGAGCCATATGTTCCTTAAAAATACACACGTAAGTGTGCACAAACAATCAAAAAACTTCATATTTGGCAATCAATATTTATTATGAACAGACAAAACTTTATTGAAAGAAAAAATAGCTTTCAACTGTACAACAGATGTTTTAATTAATTCTAAAACTTGAGACATGTATTTCTTTTTTTAACCGGATATTAATTTATGAAATATCAACAGTTGGTTATCTTGCAATAAAAAGTTGAATAACTATTTATAAAAATAATAATTATCGTAGTTATGGACATAATACTACAGGTAGACATACGATATCAGTAAAATTCTGTAAGTTGAGAATACATACATACATAATATCTTCGAAATTTTTCCAGTAGTAAAAACTAACATATTTCATGTTTGTATGCATATAAAATGGTATATATATGTAACAATTTAGTATAACAAATGGATAGTTTTTTTTTTATAATGATTCAAGTTACAGGAATACTATCTAGACGCGACTGTTAATTGGAGTGGTCCTTGAAAAAATTAAAATACGATTTTGGCTATAGACGGCGTCCAGTTTGTTACCTTTCCATATAAAAGTAATAAATGTGAAGTTTGGGGGAAATCGGATAAAGAAAAGTCACGCCGGAATCGATTGAAAATTTCAAGTGTGTTTATATGGGAAAAATATGATTTTTTTTTAGATTTTACAAAAATTTCGTCCTATAGCTTAATTTTTCCCACAAGTTGAATCGGGACCAGTATTAAATTATATATTCAAAAAGCTATAAAAATTCAAAATCGAATAAAAATTCGCCAAGAAATAGCAACTGCCCAAGACCACCAATTTTTTTCAACTTTGAGAAATTGATTAAAGCCATAATTTTATTTGTCTCTATGCTTATAAGTAATCAGATGTGAAGTATTGGTTTATAACCACTTTGTTAACCTATCGCGCATTGAGACTGCAAAAGAGAATTTTTTTTGACAAAATTTTGAAAACTCCTTTTTGAAGTTTTAAAAGATTTTCTTTAACAAAATTTAAAAAACGGATCTGGCACTTTAAGATTTTGTTAAGTACATGTTACAGATTAACTGTGTCAATTTTTAAGTAAATCCCTGTGCCAGAATTTTTTTGACATGGATTTTATTTTTGCGGATTTCGAGAAAAATGGGATTTTTGTAAAATATTTTGTAAATGTACTCTATCTAAATACTTTGTATCAAAAATTCATCACTTTTCTTCTTTTAAATGTTATATTTCATCTTAATAGCCTAGAGTTTCGGAATAAAATAATATGACCCCATTAACACTTTTGGAATTGGGGTCACATATGACCCCAAACTAATAAAAGGCAATTTATTAAAAAAATTCACATATTTTGTTAGTGCTGTTGAATTTTTAGATGCGACGCTTTAAATATAATAACCAAATGTGTAGAATTTCCTTTCCTAAAATTTGGGATAAGTCCGAGAACGTTAACCCATTATTTGCCAAGGCCAGCTTTTGATTTTAAGATATTTTTAAATAAAAATTACCGAAAACGAGTTTTTCTATTAAGCTCGATGAAACCACTATTTAGAATTGAAGAAAAATAATTCTGTTAATTTTTATTTATTTAACCCTTCAGTGCTTCTGGGATCAAAATAATTAATTGTGATATATCTCTGGTGCAATTGTCTGCTTATTGCTCGCAAATATAAATTAAAACAAATATTAACCAATTTTATTATAAAAGTATACTACTTTTAAAAACCATACATATGTTTCTAAATAAAATATGAACATTTTTGAGCTATAACTCAACATTGTTAAATTAAACTTGACTTTGTACAGGAAGGATGTTGTTTTTTGTATGATTCTACTATGTGGAGTAAAAACTGCTTTTCTTCTTCATTATTTGTCAACACGTAATTAAAATCTTTTATGAATTTAACGCCTCTTTCGGCAGTATCGTTTACTACACATAAGTTTGCAGAAATTGTAACTCTTTTTAAAATCTTCGTTAGATTCCCATGTCGATGGAGAATAATAAAAATTCTGCGGAAATACTAAAACATATAAACACACTTGAAATTTTCAATCGATTTCCGGCGCGACTTTTCTTTATCCGATTGCCCCTAAGCTTCACAATTATTAGTTTTATACGGTAAGATAACAAACTGGATCCCGCCTATACCCATTATCGCATTTTAATTTTTTCAAGGACCACTCTACTGTTCATGCATCCATAGATGCTTGAGATGATTTTAGAAAAAAAATTATTTCCTACTCCATCTAGCGCTGCCTTCAATTTTTTTCTAATATTTCTCTTACATTACAAAAACAAGTAAGAAAATTATAGTCGGTCTAGACCGACTATACGATACCCTATACCATGCGTTTGTAAACCCTATCTCTTAGGCCCAACTAACTGGACATAGAAAATAAGCAAAAACCAAATTTGAGTGGGATTTTTATTAATTTTTTTGGCTGCAGATATGAAAAAGTTCATATCGGATGCTATATCTATATGGGGACTAGGTCCAAAAATGGACCGATCCTGACCATGGTTGGTAACGTCTCTTGTATTTTGCAAAAACATATACAAACAAAATTTGAGAAGAATCAGTGCAATATTTTTGTTTTTTAATAGATTTAAGTTAATATCGGGAAGCAGCTCTATATGAGACCAAAGGGATCATTTTTGGACTACTCATTAATGGATGTAATGAACGCATACAAACCCAATTTGAGTAAGATCTATATGACAATTTGGATCTTATGGCAATTTATGTCGATTTCATAGGGGTCATTTGTATGGGGACTAGGTCTGAACATGGACCGAATTTCACCAATTTCAATAGCGTTCATCCCATGGCCGATAAAAGCTTATATACCAAATTTCATCAAAATATATTCATATTTGCGACCTGCAGTTTGATTACAAGGTTTACATGGACACACAGACGGACGGACGGACGGACGGACGGACATTGTTAAATCAACTCAAAAAGTGATTCTGATTCGATCGGTATAATTAAAGATGGGTCTGGGTCAAATATTTTTGGTTGTTACAAACAGCAGCACAAAGTCATTATACCCAAACCACATAGTGGTATAGGGTATAATTATTATCTTTCTTTCATTAGAAAAATATATACATGATCTTAAACCGAACAATAAATGACTAATTATTCCAATACAGATCAACAATACATAACAATAACATACAACACATGAGGTACAATGCATTTGTGTAATCTGTTAAGATTTCACATGCCATAACAGTTCCATCTAATGGACAATGGCAAAAACAAAGAGCTGTTCATATTACAAGACTTGTAATTGATCTGGCTATGTTAATGTAGAGAAAGCTAAAAATTAGAAAAGCTCAGCTTGTTCATACACACTCTCGTATATAAAAAGAAAAACATTTCTCATGTTCTTTTCTTTCAAATATTGAGTTAAATAGTTGATTAAGCATGAGTTGAAGTAATAGGCAGAAGGATGCTGACGATGAACAAGTCGCTTTGTTCGAAAGTAGCTACTCCATCTAGCGCTGTCTTCAATTTTTTTCTAATATTTCTCTTACATTACAAAAATTATTATCTTTCTTTCATTAGAAAAATATATACATGATCTTAAACCGAACAATAAATGACTAATTATTCCAATACAGATCAACAATACATAACAATAACATACAACACATGAGGTACAATGCATTTGTGTAATCTGTTAAGATTTCACATGCCATAACAGTTCCATCTAATGGACAATGGCAAAAACAAAGAGCTGTTCATATTACAAGACTTGTAATTGATCTGGCTATGTTAATGTAGAGAAAGCTAAAAATTAGAAAAGCTCAGCTTGTTCATACACACTCTCGTATATAAAAAGAAAAACATTTCGCATGTTCTTTTCTTTCAAATGTTGAGTTAAATAGTTGATTAAGCATGAGTTGAAGTAATAGGCAGAAGGATGCTGACGATGAACAAGTCGCTTTGTTCGAAAGTAGCTACTCCATCTAGCGCTGTCTTCAATTTTTTTCTAATATTTCTCTTACATTACAAAAATTATTATCTTTCTTTCATTAGAAAAATATATACATGATCTTAAACCGAACAATAAATGACTAATTATTTCCTAAAATATTAAAAGATTCTGATAAAATCTGTGGAGGGAACGAACTACTTCTGTGAAAACAAAAATTATTTTTTGTCACTGCCCGTATTTGACCGTATTCATGGATTATTCATTTAAAAAATTAAGACTTTCCGACTAATCTTGAGCTCGGGCGAACAATTACTCGTAAAAGACCAGTCAAATTTTGTGCAATTTACAATACAATTTATGGTACAAAAAAATTTAAACTCTGAAAATTTAATTAGAAAACTGTAATCGCCCAATAACTCAGTTTTTGATTTGTTGTTGCTTGACTGGTTTTTGAAATAATCGATTAAATTATTGTAATGTTTAATATAATCATTGATAAAGGCTCAATGCCAGAAACCGATTTTTAAGAATACAGAGTAGTTACGATTTTTAGAAATATATGTATGCTTTATTCTCATATAAAACGCTCTATTTTACAAAATATATGTTTTTTTAGTTTCCGTAAACATTCACCGGTAGGTGAGTAGGTAGCGTGCTCGCCTATCATGCGGGGGTCGTTCGATTCCCACCAGAGGCTTTGGTCTGTCGCTCCAAAAACAAGCCATATCCGGCTTATCCCTGGACCCAAAAAATTATAATCTGCAGACAAGCCACTCGGCTTCGCGGAACTAGCCTTAATAAAAAAAACCCTTTCGCTACATCCTTTTATTGGTAAATGCTAAAAATCTAACTATTCGATTTTGTCATTCTTTTTTGGTTGTAATAAAAACAAGTAACAGTGTTAAATTCGGCTGTACCGAATCTTTAATACCCTCCACCCAATATTGGGTATGGCTAGCACTTTAAAACTGTTTCCGATACTGAAACAAATTAAATTTAAAGTTAATTGTTTTTCTTGTTGACCAATTTCTATTATATTTTCTTTGTATAAAAAACAATGATAATAATGTTTTCTATAGAAAGAATTAATTACTATTTTAAAAATTGCATAATTTTTCTTTTGCTAGAGTAGAAAACCAATAAGTTCGCTAAGTACTTCATAGAACAGCAATGATATTCATTATATAATTAATTTTTAATTGCTAATTTCTAATTTTTAACTTTTAATTTTTGATTTTTATTTTTCATTTTTGAGTTTTCATTTTTCGCTTTAGGGATTATATTTTTTCTTTTAAATTGGCGATTTTTTTTTTCATTATATCGTGATAACGATATGAAATATGTGGCAATACTACTAACATAGCTCATGGTAGTTTTGTTTGTTGCTATGGTTAATATATTTGAATCATTTTTTGCGGCTTTTTTGTAACTCTGAATGTTGTTGTACAACAAGTATGTTCCCCACTAAAATATTACAACAAACATACTGGGTTTTTTAGTTTTTTTTTTAGGTGTATACAAATTTAAGGCCAGAACTCAGCATAATTTCGCCCGTTTTACAACGTTTTAAATACCAACCTGCTGCAAATAATGGCAAATAATATTATCATAGCTTTGACCTGGTAAATAGTTTATTTCGTGAATGAGCATGTTTTCAACAGACAGACAGACAGACGGATATCGCCAGATCGACTTCTCCTTTTATAAGGATCAAGAATATATATAGTTTATGTGGTCTCCGGAATTTATTTCGATGAGTTACAAATGGATTGACAAACTGATATATACCCTCTTGCACAGTGGTGTGGAGGGCATAAAAAACTAAAACAATTTTTTTAAATGTTTTCACTTATGTTTTTTGGATATGCTGTCATATGGCAACAATTTTATTTAATAGTTAAGAAAAATACTAATATTAAAATTTTGTTCTAAGTATGTTTTTATTAAATTTATTCCAGTTTTTGGTTTTCTATATAGTTTAAAACATAATTTTAAAAAAACTTAAAAGATAGTAAATTAAAAAATATTAATATATAAATTTGATTAAACAAGTAATACCTTTAAAAACGTAGCTCAAAATATATGTTGATAAAAACTTAAAATAAGCTATAATTAGAATTAGAACAAGTAAGAGTGTTAAATTCGGCTGGGCCGAATCTTTGATACCCTCCACCTGCATCTTAAACTCAATATTACAACCAATATTTTGTGCGGCTTTTCTCGTTGGCCTGTTTCTATTATAATTCCTTGTTATAAAAAAACAATGACCGTGTCTTCTTTAGAAAGAATTCGTTACTATTTGAAAAAGGCATTATTTTTCTTTTACTAGAGTAGAAAACCTCAATGAAATTAATTAAATAACGCAGCCAGCATATAACACCCAAAGTTCGATTCCTGTAAAAAAGTTTTGGGATAATTCATGTAATTCAAAAACAATTAATTTTTAATTTTTAATCTTTAATTTTAAATTTTTAATTAATTTTTAGTTTTTAATTTTTAATTTTTATTTTTTAATTTTAATTTTTAATTTTTAATTTTTAATTTTTAATTTTTAATTTTTAATTTTTAATTTTTAATTTTTAATTTTTAATTTTTAATTTTTAATTTTTAATTTTTAATTTTTAATTTTTAATTTTTAATTTTTAAAATATATGTTGATAAAAACTTAAAATAAGCTATAATTAGAATTAAAACAAGTAAGGGTGTTAAATTCGGCTGGGCCGAATCTTTGATACCCTCCACCTGCATCTTAAACTCAATATTACAACCAATATTTTGTGCGGTTACCTCTTTAAAACTGTTGTCGGTACTGAAATTTAAATTTCGAATATCAATTAAATTTAAAGTTAAATGCTTTTCTTGTTGGCCTGTTTCTATTATAATTCCTTGTTATAAAAAACAATGACCGTGTCTTGTTTAGAAAGAATTCGTTACTATTTGAAAAAAGGCATTATTTTTCTTTTACTAGAGTAGAAAAACCCCAATGAAATTATATAACGCAGCCAGCATATAACACCCAAAGTGTGATTCATGTAAGAAAGTTTTGGGATAATTCATGATAATTTAAAAAAAAAAATCAAATTAATTTTTATTTTTTAAATTTTAATTTTTAATTTTAAATTTTTAATTTTTAATTTTTAATTTTTAATTTTTAATTTTTAATTTTTAATTTTTAATTTTCAATTTTTAATTTTTAATTTTTAATTTTTAATTTTTAATTTTTAATTTTTAATTTTTAATTTTTAATTTTTAATTTTTAATTTTTAATTTTTAATTTTTAATTTTTAATTTTTAATTTTTAATTTTTAATTTTTAATTTTTAATTTTTAATTTTTAATTTTTAATTTTTAATTTTTAATTTTTAATTTTTAATTTTTAATTTTTAATTTTTAATTTTTAATTTTTAATTTTTAATTTTTAATTTTTAATTTTTAATTTTTAATTTTTAAATTTTAATTTTTAATTTTTAATTTTTAATTTTTAATTTTTAATTTTTAATTTTTAGTTTTTAGTTTTTAATTTTTAATTTTTAATTTTTAATTTTTAATTTTTAATTTTTAATTTTTAATTTTTAATTTTTAATTTTTAATTTTTAATTTTTAATTTTTAATTTTTAATTTTTAATTTTTAATTTTTAATTTTTAATTTTTAATTTTTAATTTTTAATTTTTAATTTTTAATTTTTAATTTTTAATTTTTAATTTTTAATTTTTAATTTTTAATTTTTAATTTTTAATTTTTAATTTTTAATTTTTAATTTTTAATTTTTAATTTTTAATTTTTAATTTTTAATTTTTAATTTTTAATTTTTATTTTTTAATTTTTAATTTTTAATTTTTATTTTTTAATTTTTAATTTTTAATTTTTAATTTTTAATTTTTAATTTTTAATTTTTAATTTTTAATTTTTAATTTTTAATTTTTAATTTTAAATTTTAATTTTTAATTTTTAATTTTTAATTTAAATTTTTAATTTTTAATTTTTAATTTTTAATTTTTAATTTTAAATTTTTAATTTTTAATTTTTAATTTTTAATTTTTAATTTTTAATTTTTAATTTTTAATTTTTAATTTTTAATTTTTAATTTTTAATTTTTAATTTTTAATTTTTAATTTTTAATTTTTAATTTTTAATTTTTAAATTTTTAATTTTTAATTTTTAATTTTTAATTTTTAATTTAAAATTTTTAATTTTTAATTTTTAATTTTTAATATATAGTTTTTAATTTTTAATTTTTAATTTTTAATTTTTAATTTTTAATTTTTAATTTTTAATTTTTAATTTTTAATTTTTAATTTTTAATTTTTAATTTTTAATTTTTAATTTTTAATTTTTAATTTTTAATTTTTAATTTTTAATTTTTAATTGTTAATTTTTAATTTTTAATTTTTAATTTCTAATTTTTAATTTTTAATTTTTAATTTTTATTTTTAATTTTTAATTTCTAATTTTTAATTTTTAATTTTTAATTTTTAATTTTTAATTTTTAATTTTTAATTTTTAATTTTTAATTTTTAATTTTTAATTTTTAATTTTTAATTTTTAATTTTTTATTTTTAATTTTTAATTTTTAATTTTTAATTTTTAGTTTTTAATTTTTAGTTTTTAATTTTTAATTTTTAATTTTTAGTATTTAATTTTTAATTTTTAATTTTTAATTTTTAATTTTTAATTTTTAATTTTTAATTTTTAATTTTTAATTTTTAATTTTTAATTTTTAATTTTTAATTTTTAATTTTTAATTTTAAATTTTAAATTTTTAATTTTTAATTTTTAATTTTTAATTTTTAATTTTTAATTTTTAGTTTTTAATTTTTAATTTTTAATTTATAATTTTGAATTTTTAATTTTTAATTTCTAATTTTTAATTTTTAATTTTTAATTTTTAATTTTTAATTTTTAAATTTTTAATTTTTAATTTTTAATTTTTATTTTTAATTTTTAATTTTTAATTTTTAATTTTTAACTTTTAATTTTTAATTTTTAATTTTTAATTTTTAATTTTTAATTTTTAGTTTTTAATTTTTAATTTTTAATTTATAATTTTTAATTTTTAATTTTTAATTTTTAATTTTTAATTTCTAATTTTTAATTTTTAATTTTTAATTTTTAATTTTTAAATTTTTAATTTTTAATTTTTAAATTTTTAATTTTTAATTTTTATTTTTAATTTTTAATTTTTAATTTTTAACTTTTAATTTTTAATTTTTAATTTTTAATGTTTAATGTTTAATTTTTAATTTTTAATTTTTAATTATTAATTTTTAATTTTTAATTTTTAATTTTTAATTTTTAATTTTTAATTTTTAATTTTTAATTTTTAATTTTTAATTTTTAATTTTTAATTTTTAATTTTTAATTTTTAATTTTTAATTTTTAATTTTTAATTTTTAATTTTTAATTTTTAATTTTTAATTTTTAATTTTTAATTTTTAATTTTTAATTTTAAATTTTAATTTTTAATTTTTAATTTAAATTTTTAATTTTTAATTTTTAATTTTTAATTTTAAATTTTTAATTTTTAATTTTTAATTTTTAATTTTTAATTTTTAATTTTTAATTTTTAATTTTTAATTTTTAATTTTTAATTTTTAATTTTTAATTTTTAATTTTTAATTTTTAATTTTTAATATTTAATTTTTAATTTTTAATTTTTAATTTTTAATTTTTAATTTTTAATTTTTAATTTTTAATTTTTAAATTTTTAATTTTTAATTTTTAATTTTTAATTTTAAAATATTTAATTTTTAATTTTTAATTTTTAATTTTTAATTTTTAATTTTTAATTTTTAATTTTTAATTTTTAATTTTTAATTTTTAATTTTTAATTTTTAATTTTTAATTTTTAATTTTTAATTTTTAATTTTTAATATTTTATTTTTAATTTTTAATTTTTAATTTTTAATTTTTAATTTTTAATTTTTAATTTTTAATTTTTAATTTTTAATTTTTAATTTTTAATTTTTAATTTTTAATTTTTAATTTTTAATTTTTAACTTTTAATTTTTAATTTTTAATTTTTAATTTTTAATTTTTAGTTTTTAATTTTTAATTTTTAAATTTCAATTTTTAATTATTAATTTTTAATTTTTAATATTTAACTTTCAATTTCTAATTTTTAATTTTTAATTTTTAATTTTTATTTTTAATTTTTAATTTTTAATTTTTAATTTTAATTTTTAATTTTTAATTTTTAATTTTTAATTTTTAATTTTTAATTTTTAATTTTTAATTTTTAATTTTTAATTTTTAATTTTTAATTT
>CAVMKG010000460.1:0-2500 GCA_963682025.1 Cordilura impudica
AAAATTAAAAATTAAAAATTAAAAATTAAAAATTAAAAATTAAAAATTAAAAATTAAAAATTAAAAATTAAAAATTAAAAATTAAAAATTAAAAATTAAAAATTAAAAATTAAAAATTAAAAATTAAAAATTAAAAATTAAAAATTAAAAATTAAAAATTAAAAAATAAAAATTAAAAATTAAAAATTAAAAATTAAAAATTAAAAATTAAAAATTAAAAGTTAAAAATTAAAAATTAAAAATTAAAAATTAAAAATTAAAAATTAAAAATTAAAAATTAAAAATTAAAAATAAAAATTAAAAATTAAAAATTAAAAATTAATAATTAAAAATTAAAAATTAAAAATTAAAAATTAAAAATTAAAAATTATAAATTAAAAATTGAAAAATTAAAAATTGAAAATTAAAAATTAAAAATTAAAAGTTAAAAATTAAAAATTAAAAATTAAAAAATTAAAAATATAAAATTATAAATTAAAAATTAAAAATTAAAAATTAGAAATTAAAAATTAAAAATTAAAAATTAAAATTAAAATTAAAATTAAAATTAAAATTAAAAATTAAAAATTAAAAATTAAAAATTAAAAATTAAAAATAAAAAATTAAAATTAAAAATTACAAATTTAAAAATAAAAATTAAAAATTAAAAATTAAAAATTAAAAATTAAAAATTAAAAATTAAAAATTAAAAATTAAAAATTAAAAATTAAATATTAAAAATTAAAAAGTAAAAATTAAAAATTAAATATTAAAAATTAAAAATTTAAAATTTAAAATTAAAAATTAAAAATTAAAAATTAAAAATTAAAAATTAAAAATTAAAAATTAAAAATTAAAAATTAAAAATTAAAAATTAAAAATTAAAAATTAAAAATTAAAAATTAAAAATTAAAAATTAAAAATTAAAAATTAAAAATTAAAAATTAAAAATTAAAAAATAAAAATTAAAAATTAAAAAATAAAAATTAAAAATTAAAAAATAAAAGTTAAAAATTAAAAATTAAAAATTAAAAATAAAAATTAAAAATTAAAAATAAAAATTAAAAATTAAAAATTAAAAATCAAAAATTAAAAATTAAAAATTTAAAATTAAAAATTAAAAATTAAAAATTAAAAATTAAAAATTAATAATTAAAAATTAAAAATTAAAAATTAAAAATTAAAAATTAAAAATTAAAAATTAAAAATTAAAAATTAAAAATTAAAAATTAAAAATTAAAAATTAAAAATTTAAAATTAAAAATTAAAAATTAAAAATTAAAAATTAAAAATTAAAAATTAAAAATTAAAAATTAAAAATTAAAAATTAAAAATTAAAAATTAAAAATTAAAAATTAAAAATTAAAAATTAAAAATTAAAAATTAAAAATTAAAAATTAAAAATTAAAAATTAAAAATTAAAAATTAAAAATTAAAAATTAAAAATGAAAAATTAAAAATTAAAAATTAAAAATTAAAATTAAAAATTAAAAATTAAAAATTAAAAATTAAAAATTAAAAATTAAAAATTAAAAATTAAAAATTAAAAATTAAAAATTAAAAATTAAAAAATTAAAAATTAAAAATTAAAAATTAAAAATTAAAAATTAAAAATTAAAAATTAAAAATTAAAAATTAAAAATTAAAAATTAAAAATTAAAAATTAAAAATTAAAAATTAAAAATTAAAAATTAAAAATTAAAAATTAAAAATTAAAAATTAAAAATTAAAAATTAAAAATTAAAAATTAAAAATTAAAAATTAAAAATTAAAAATTATAAATTAAAAATTTAAATTAAAAATTAAAAATTAAAAATTAAAAAATATAAAATTAAAAATTAAAAATTAAAAATTAAAAATTAAAAATTAATATTTAAAAATTAGAAATTAAAAATTAAAAATTAAAATTAAAAATTAAAAATTAAAAAATCAAAATTAAAAATTAAAAAATAAATATTAAAAATTAAAAAGTAAAAATTAAAAATTATATATTAAAAATTAAAAATTTAAAATTTAAAATTAAAAATTAAAAATTAAAAATTAAAAATTAAAAATTAAAAATTAAAAATTAAAAATTAAAAATTAAAAATTAAAAATTAAAAATTAAAAATTAAAAATTTAAAATTAAAAATTAAAAATTAAAAATTAAAAATTAAAAATTAAAAATTAAAAATTAAAAATTAAAAATTAAAAATTAAAAATTAAAAAATAAAAATTAAAAATTAAAAATTAAAAATTAAAAATTAAAAATTAAAAGTTAAAAATTAAAAATTAAAAATTAAAAATTAAAAATTAAAAATTAAAAATTAAAAATTAAAAATTAAAAATTAAAAATAAAAATTAAAAATTAAAAATTAATAATTAAAAATTAAAAATTAAAAATTAAAAATTAAAAATTAAAAATTAAAAATAAAAATTAAAAATTAAAAATTAATAATTAAAAATTAAAAATTAAAAATTAAAAATTAAAAATTAAAAATTAAAAATTAAAAATTAAAAATTAAAAATTAAAAATTATAAA
>CAVMKG010000461.1:2500-7500 GCA_963682025.1 Cordilura impudica
AAAATAAAAATTAAAAATTAAAAGTTAAAAATTAAAAATTAAAAATTAAAAATTAAAAATTAAAATTAAAAATTAAAAATTAAAAATTAAAAATTAAAATAAGAATTAAAAATTAATAATAAAAATTTAAAATTATAAATTATAAATTAAAATTAAAAATTAAAAAATAAAAATTAAAAATTAAAAATTAAAAATTAAAAATTAAAAATTAAAATTAAAAATTAAAAATTAAAATTAAAAATTAAAAATTAAAAATTAAAAATTAAAAATTAAAAAATTAAAAATTAAAAATTAAAAATTAAAAATTAAAAATTAAAAATTAAAAATTAAAAATTAAAAATTAAAATTAAAAATTAAAAATTAAAAATTAAAAATTAAAAATTATAAATTAAAAATTAAAAATTAAAAATTAAAAATTAAAAATTAAAAATTAAAAATTAAAACTAAAAATTAAAAATTAAAAATTAAAATTAAAAATTAAAAATTAAAAATTAAAAATTAAAAATTAAAAATTAAAAATTAAAAATTAAAATTAATAATTAAAAATTAAAAATTAAAAATTAAAAATTAAAAATTAAAAATTAAAAATTAAAAATTAAAAATTAAAAATTAAAATTAAAAATTAAAAATTAAAAATTAAAAATTAAAAATTAAAATTAAAAATTAAAAATTAAAAATTAAAATTAAAAATTAAAAATTAAAAATTAAAAATTAAAAATTAAAAATTAAAAATTAAAAATTAAAAAATTAAAAATTAAAAATTAAAAATTAAAAATTAAAAATTAAAAATTAAAAATTAAAAATTAAAAATTAAAAATTATAATTAAAAAAATTAAAAATTAAAAATTAAAAATTAAAAATTAAAAATTAAAAATTAAAATTAAAAATTAAAAATTAAATAAAATTAAAAATTAAAAATTAAAAATTAAAAATTAAAAATTAAAAATTGAAAATTAAAAATTAAAAATTAAAAATTAAAAATTAAAAATAAAAAATTAAAAATTAAAAATTAAAAATTAAAAAATAAAAATTAAAAATTAAAAATTAAAAATTAAAAATTAAAAATTAAAAATTAAAAATTAAAAATTAAAAACTAAAAATTAAAAATTAAAAATTAAAAATTAAAAATTAAAAATTAAAAATTAAAAATTAAAAATTAAAAATTAAAAATTAAAAATTAAATATTAAAAATTAAAAATTTTATATTAAAAATTAAAAATTAAAAATTTAAAATTAAAAATTAAAAATTGAAAATTAAAAATTAAAAATTAAAAATTAAAATTAAAAATTAAAAATTAAAAATTAAAAATTAAAAATTAAAAATAAAAATTAAAAATTAAAAATATAAAATTTAAAATTAAAAATTAAAAATTAAAAATTAAAAATTAAAAATTAAACATTAAAAATTAAAAATTAAATGTTAAAAGTTAAAAATTAAAAATTAAAAATTAAAAATTCAAAATTCAAAATTAAAATTAAAAATTAAAAATTAAAAATTAAAAATTATAAATTAAAAATTAAAAATTAAAAATTAAAAATTAAAAATTAAAAATTAAAAATAAAAATTAAAAATTAAAAATTAAAAATTAAAAATTAAAATTAAAAATTAAAAATTAAAATTAAAAATTAAAAATTAAAAATTAAAAATTAAAAATTAAAAATTAAAAATTAAAATTAAAAATTAAAATTATAAATTATAAATTAAAATTAAAATTAAAAAATTAAAAATTAAAAATTAAAAATTAAAAATTAAAATAAAAATTAAAAATTAAATATTAAAATTAAAAATTAAAAATTAAGAATTAAAAATTAAAAATTAAAAATTAAAAATTAAAAATTAAAAATTAAAAATTAAAAATTAAAAATTAAAAATTAAAAATTAAAAATTAAAAATTAAAAATTAAAAATTAAAAATTAAAAATTAAAAATTAAAAATTAAAAATTAAAAATTTAAAATTAAAAATTTAAAATTAAAAATGAAAAATTAAAGATTAAAAATTAAAATTAAAAATTAAAAATTAAAAATTAAAAATTAAAATTTAAAAATTTAAAAATTTAAAATTAAAAATTAAAAATTAAAAATTAAAAATTAAAAATTAAAAATTAAAAATTAAAAATTAAAAATTAAAAATTAAAAATTAAAATTAAAAATTAAAAATTAAAAATTAAAAATTAAAAATTAAAATTAAAAATTAAAAATTAAAAATTAAAAATTAAAAATTAAAAATTAAAAATTAAAAATTAAAAATTAAAAATTAAAAATTAAAAATTAAAAATTAAAAATTAAAAATTAAAAATTAAAAATTAAAAATTAAAAATTAAAAATTAAAAATTAAAAATTAAAAATTAAAAATTAAAAATTAAAATTAAAAATTAAAATTAAAAATTAAAAATTAAAAAATTAAAATTAAAAATTAAAAATTAAAATTAAAAATTAAAAATTAAAAATTAAAAATTAAAAATTAAAAATTAAAAATTAAAAATTAAAAATTAAAAATTAAAAATTAAAAATTAAAAATTAAAAATTAAAAATTAAAAATTAAAAATTAAAAATTAAAAATTAAAAATTAAAAATTAAAAATTAAAAATTAAAAATTAAAAATTAAAAATTAAAAATTAAAATAAAATTAAAAATTAAAAATTAAAAATTAAAAATTAAAAATTAAAAATTAAAAATTAAAAATTAAAAATTAAAAATTAAAAATTAAAAATTAAAAATTAAAAATTAAAAATTAAAAATTAAAAATTAAAAATTAAAAATTAAAAATTAAAAATTAAAAATTAAAAATTAAAAATTAAAAATTTAAAATTAAAAATTAAAAATTAAAAATTAAAAATTAAAAATTAAAAATTAAAAATTAAAAATTAAAAATTAAAAATTAAAAACTAAAAACTAAAAATTAAAAATTAAAAATGAAAAATGAAAAATTACAAATTAAAAATCAAAAATTAAAAATTAAAAATTAAAAATTAAAAATTAAAAATTAAAAATTAAAAATTAAAAATTAAAAATTAAAAATTAAAAATTAAAAATTAAAAATTTAAAATTAAAAATTAAAAATTAAAAATTAAAAAATAAAAATTAAAAATTAAACATTAAAAAATAAATATTAAAAATTAAAAGTTAAAAGTTAAAAATTAAAAATTAAAAATTAAAAATAAAAAATTAAAAATTAAAATTAAAAATTAAAAATTAAAAATTAAAATTAAAAATTAAAAATTTAAAATTAAAAATTAAAAATTAAAAATTAAAAATTAAAAATTAAAAATTAAAAATTAAAAATTAAAAATTAAAAATTAAAAATTAAAAATTAAAAATTAAAAATTAAAAATTAAAAATTAAAAATTAAAAATTAAAAATTAAATATTAAAAATTAAAAATTAAAAATTAAAAATTAAAAATTAAAAATTAAAAATTAAAAATTAAAAATTAAAAATTAAAAATAAAGAATTAAAAATTAATAATTACAAATTTAAAATTATAAATTATAAATTAAAAATTAAAAATTAAAAATTAAAAATTAAAAATAAAAAATTAAAAATTAAAAATTAAAAATTAAAAATTAAAAATTAAAAATTAAAAATTAAAAATTAAAAATTAAAAATTAAAAATTAAAAATTAAAAATTAAAAATTAAAAATTAAAAATTAAAAATTAGAAATTAAAAATTAAAAATTAAAAATTAAAAATTAAAAATTAAAAATAAAAATTAAAAATTAAAAATTAAAAATTAAAAATTAAAAATTAAAAATTAAAAATTAAAAATTAAAAATTAAAAATTAAAAATTAAAAATTAAAAATTAAAAATTAAAAATTAAAAATTTAAAATTAAAAATTAAAAATTAAAAATTAAAAATTAAAAATTAAAAATTAAAAATTAAAAATTAAAAACTAAAAACTAAAAATTAAAAATTAAAAATTAAAAATTAAAAATGAAAAATGAAAAATTACAAATTAAAAATCAAAAATTAAAAATTAAAAATTAAAAATTAAAAATTAAAAATTAAAAATTAAAAATTAAAAATTAAAAATTAAAAATTAAAAATTAAAAATTAAAAATTAAAAATTAAGAATTAAAAATTAAAAATTAAAAATTAAAAATTAAAAATTAAAAATTAAAAATTAAAAATTAAAAATTAAAAATTGAAAATTAAAAATTAAAAATTAAAAATTAAAAATTAAAAATTAAAAATTAAAAATTAAAAATTAAAAATTAAAAATTAAAAATTAAAAATTAAAAATTAAAAAAATAAAAATTAAAAATTAAAAATTAAAAATTAAAAATTAAAAATTAAAAATTAAAAATTAAAAATTAAAAATTAAAAATTAAAAATTAAAAACTAAAAATTAAAAATTAAAAATTAAAAATTAAAAATTAAAAATTAAAAATTAAATATTAAAAATTAAAAATTAAAAACTAAAAATTAAAAATTTTATATTAAAACTTAAAAATTAGAAATTTTAAATTAAAAATTAAAAATTTAAAATTAAAAATTTAAAATTGAAAATTAAAAATTAAAAATTAAATATTAAAAATTAAAAATTAAAAATTAAAAATTAAAAATTAAAAATTAAAAATTAAAAATTAAAAATTAAAAATTAAAAATTAAAAATTAAAAATTAAAAATATAAAATTTAAAATTAAAAATTAAAAATTAAAAATTAAAAATTAAAAATTAAAAATTAAAAATTAAAAATTAAACATTAAAAATTAAAAATTAAATGTTAAAAGTTAAAAATTAAAAATTAAAAATTAAAAATTAAAAATTAAAAATTAAAAATTAAAAATTAAAAATTCAAAATTCAAAATTCAAAATTAAAAATTAAAAATTAAAAATTAAAAATTAAAAATTAAAAATTAAAAATTAAAAATTAAAAATTATAAATTAAAAATAAAAAATTAAAAATTAAAAATTAAAAATAAAAATTAAAAATTAAAAATTAAAAATTAAAAATTAAAAATTAAAAATTAAAAATTAAAAATTAAAAATTAAAAATTA
>CAVMKG010000461.1:20000-22500 GCA_963682025.1 Cordilura impudica
AATTAAAAATTAAAAATTAAAAATTAAAAATTAAAAATTAAACATTAAAAATTAAAAATTAAATGTTAAAAGTTAAAAATTAAAAATTAAAAATTAAAAATTAAAAATTAAAAATTAAAAATTAAAAATTCAAAATTCAAAATTCAAAATTCAAATTCAAAATTCAAAATTCTAAATTCTAAATTCTAAATTCAAAATTCAAAATTCAAAATTCAAAATTCAAAATTCAAAATTCAAAATTCAAAATTAAAAATTATAAATTAAAAATTAGAAATTAAAAATTAAAAATTAAAAATTAAAAATAAAAATTAAAAATTAAAAATTAAAAATTAAAAATTAAAAATTAAAAATTAAAAATTAAAAATTAAAAATTAAAAATTATAAATTATAAATTAAGAATTAAAAATTAAAAATTAAAAATTAAAAATTAAAAATTAAAAATTAAAAATTAAAAATTAAATATTAAAAATTAAAAATTAAAAATTAAAAATTAAAAATTAAAAATTAAAAATTAAAAATAAAAAATTAAAAATTAAAAATTAAAAATTAAAAATTAAAAATTAAAAATTAAAAATTAAAAATTAAAAATTAAAAATTAAAAATTAAAAATTAAAAATTAAAAATTAAAAATTAAAAATTAAAAATTAAAAATTAAAAATTAAAAATTAAAAATTAAAAATTAAAAATTAAAAATTAAAAATTAAAAATTAAAAATTAAAAATTAAAAATTAAAAATTAAAAATTAAAAATTAAAAATTAAAAATTAAAAATTAAAAATTAAAAATTAAAAATTAAAAATTAAAAATTAAAAATTAAAAATTTAAAATTAAAAATTAAAAATTAAAAATTAAAAATTAAAAATTAAAAATTTAAAATTTAAAATTAAAAATTAAAAATTAAAAATTAAAAATTAAAAATTAAAAATTAAAAATTAAAAATTAAAAATTAAAAATTAAAAATTAAAAATTAAAAATTAAAAATTAAAAATTAAATATTAAAAATTAAAAATTAAAAATTAAAAATTAAACATTAAAAATTAAAAATTAAATGTTAAAAGTTAAAAATTAAAAATTAAAAATTCAAAATTCTAAATTCAAAATTCAAAATTCAAAATTCAAAATTCAAAATTCAAAATTCAAAATTAAAAATTATAAATTAAAAATTAGAAATTAAAAATTAAAAATAAAAATTAAAAATTAAAAATTAAAAATTAAAAATTATAAATTATAAATTAAAAATTAAAAATTAAAAATTAAAAATTAAATATTAAAAATTAAAAATTAAAAATAAAAATTAAAAATTAAAAATTAAAAATTAAAAATTAAAAATTAAAAATTAAAAATTAAAATTAAAAATTAAAAATTAAAAATTAAAAATTAAAAATTAAAAATTAAAAATTAAAAATTAAAAATTAAAAATTAAAAATTAAAAATTAAAAATTAAAAATTAAAAATTAAAAATTAAAAATTAAAAATTAAAAATTAAAAATTAAAAATTAAAAATTAAAAATTAAAAATTAAAAATTAAAAATTAAAAATTAAAAATTAAAAATTAAAAATTAAAAATTAAAAATTAAAAATTAAAAATTAAAAATTAAAAATTAAAAATTAAAAATTAAAAATTAAAAATTAAAAATTAAAAATTAAAAATTAAAAATTAAAAATTTAAAATTAAAAATTTAAAATTAAAAATGAAAAATTAAAGATTAAAAATTAAAACTAAAATTAAAAATTAAAACTTAAAAATTAAAAATTAAAAATTAAAAATTAAAAATTAAAATTTAAAAATTAAAAATTAAAAATTAAAAATTAAAAATTAAAAATTAAAAATTAAAAATTAAAAATTTAAAATTAAAAATTAAAAATTAAAAATTAAAAATTAAAAATTAAAAATTAAAAATTAAAAATTAAAAATTAAAAATTAAAAATTAAAAATAAAAAATTAAAAATTAAAAATTAAAAATTAAAAATTAAAAATTAAAAATTAAAAATTAAAAATTAAAAATTAAAATTAAAAATTAAAAATTAAAAATTAAAAATTAAAAATTAAAAATTAAAAATTAAAAATTAAAAATTAAAAATTAAAAATTAAAAATTAAAAATTAAAAATTAAAAATTAAAACTTAAAAATTAAAAATTAAAAATTAAAAATTAAAATTTAAAAATTAAAAATTAAAAATTAAAAATTAAAAATTAAAAATTAAAAATTAAAAATTAAAAATTAAAAATTAAAAATTAAAAATTAAAAATTAAAAATTAAAAATTAAAAATTAAAAATTAAAAATTAAAAATTAAAAATTAAAAATTAAAAATTAAAAATTAAAATTAAAAATTAAAAATTAAAAATTAAAAATTAAAAATTAAAAATTAAAAATTAAAAATTAAAAATTAAAAATTAAAAATTAAAAATTAAAAATTAAAAATTAAAAATTAAAAATTAAAAATTAAAAATTAAAAATTAAAAATTAAAAATTAAAAATTAAAAATTAAAAATTAAAAAT
>CAVMKG010000461.1:27500-32500 GCA_963682025.1 Cordilura impudica
TAATAATTACAAATTTAAAATTATAAATTATAAATTAAAAAATTAAAAATTAAAAATTAAAAATTAAAAATAAAAAATTAAAAATTAAAAATTAAAAATTAAAAATTAAAAATTAAAAATTAAAAATTAAAAATTAAAAATTAAAAATTAAAAATTAAAAATTAAAAATTAAAAATTAAAAATTAAAAATTAAAAATTAAAAATTAAAAATTAAAAATTATAAATTAAAAATTAAAAATTGAAAATTAAAAATTAAAAATTAAAAATTAAAAATTAAAAAATTAAAAATTAAAAATTAAAAATAAAAAATTAAAAATTAAAAATTAAAAATTAAAAATTAAAAATTAAAAATTAAAAATTAAAAAATAAAAATTAAAAATTAAAAATTAAAAATTAAAAATTAAAAATTAAAAATTAAAAATTTAAAATTAAAAATTAAAAATTAAAAATTAAAAATTAAAAATTAAAAATTAAAAATTAAAAATTAAAAATTAAATATTAAAAATTAAAAATTAAAAATTAAAAATTTTATATTAAAAATTAAAAATTAGAAATTTTAAATTAAAAATTAAAAATTAAAATTAAAATTAAAAATTAAAAATTAAAAAATAAAAATTAAAAATTAAACATTAAAAAATAAACATTAAAAATTAAAAGTTAAAAGTTAAAAATTAAAAATTAAAAATTAAAAATAAAAATTAAAATTAAAAATTAAAAATTAAAAATTAAAAATTAAAAATTAAAAATTTAAAATTAAAAATTAAAAATTAAAAATTAAAAATTAAAAATTAAAAATTAAAAATTAAAAATTAAAAATTAAAAATTAAAAATTAAAAATTAAAAATTAAAAATTAAAAATTAAAAATTAAAAATTAAAAATTAAAAATTAAAAATTAAAAATTAAAAATTAAATATTAAAAATTAAAAATTAAAAATTAAAAATTAAAAATTAAAAATTAAAAATTAAAAATTAAAAATTAAAAATAAAGAATTAAAAATTAATAATTACAAATTTAAAATTATAAATTATAAATTATAAATTAAAAATTAAAAATTAAAAATTAAAAATAAAAAATTAAAAATTAAAAATTAAAAATTAAAAATTAAAAATTAAAAATTAAAAATTAAAAATTAAAAATTAAAAATTAAAAATTAAAAATTAAAAATTAAAAATTAGAAATTAAAAATTAAAAATTAAAAATTAAAAATTAAAAATTAAAAATTAAAAATAAAAATTAAAAATTAAAAATTAAAAATTAAAAATTAAAAATTAAAAATTAAAAATTAAAAATTAAAATTAAAAATTAAAAATTAAAAATTAAAAATTTAAAATTTAAAATTAAAAATTAAAAATTAAAAATTAAAAATTAAAAATTAAAAATTAAAAATTAAAAATTAAAAATTAAAAATTAAAAATTAAAAATTAAAAATTAAAAACTAAAAACTAAAAATTAAAAATTAAAAATTAAAAATTAAAAATGAAAAATGAAAAATTACAAATTAAAAATCAAAAATTAAAAATTAAAAATTAAAAATTAAAAATTAAAAATTAAAAATTAAAAATTAAAAATTAAAAATTAAAAATTAAAAATTAAAAATTAAAAATTAAAAATTAAAAATTAAAAATTAAGAATTAAAAATTAAAAATTAAAAATTAAAAATAATTAAAAATTGAAAATTAAAAATTAAAAATTAAAAATTAAAAATTAAAAATTAAAAATTAAAAATTAAAAATTAAAAATTAAAAATTAAAAATAAAAAATTAAAAATTAAAAATTAAAAATTAAAAAATAAAAATTAAAAATTAAAAATTAAAAATTAAAAATTAAAAATTAAAAATTAAAAATTAAAAATTAAAAATTAAAAACTAAAAATTAAAAATTAAAAATTAAAAATTAAAAATTAAAAATTAAATATTAAAAATTAAAAATTAAAAACTAAAAATTAAAAATTTTATATTAAAAATTAAAAATTAGAAATTTTAAATTAAAAATTAAAAATTTAAAATTAAAAATTTAAAATTGAAAATTAAAAATTAAAAATTAAAAATTAAATATTAAAAATTAAAAATTAAAAATTAAAAATTAAAAATTAAAAATTAAAAATTAAAAATTAAAAATTAAAAATTAAAAATTAAAAATTAAAAATATAAAATTTAAAATTAAAAATTAAAAATTAAAAATTAAAAATTAAAAATTAAACATTAAAAATTAAAAATTAAATGTTAAAAGTTAAAAATTAAAAATTAAAAATTAAAAATTAAAAATTAAAAATTAAAAATTCAAAATTAAAAATTCAAAATTCAAAATTCAAAATTAAAAATTAAAAATTAAAAATTAAAAATTAAAAATTAAAAATTAAAAATTAAAAATTATAAATTAAAAATAAAAAATTAAAAATTAAAAATTAAAAATTAAAATTAAAAATTAAAAATTAAAAATTAAAAATTAAAAATTAAAAATTAAAAATTAAAAATTAAAAATTAAAAATTAAAAATTAAAAAGTAAAAATTAAAAATTAAAAATTAAAAATTAAAAATTATAAATTATAAATTAAAATTAAAAATTAAAAATTAAAAATTAAAAATTAAAAATTAAAAATTAAATATTAAAAATTAAAAATTAAAAATTAAAAATTAATTAAAAATTAAAAATTAAAAATTAAAAATTAAAAATTAAAAATTAAAAATTAAAAATTAAAAATTAAAAATTAAAAATTAAAAATTAAAAATTAAAAATTAAAAATTAAAAATTAAAAATTAAAAATTAAAAATTAAAAATTAAAAATTAAAAATTAAAAATTAAAAATTAAAAATTAAAAATTAAAAATTAAAAATTAAAAATTAAAAATTAAAAATTAAAAATTAAAAATTAAAAATTAAAAATTAAAAATTAAAAATTAAAAATTAAAAATTAAAAATTAAAAATTTAAAATTAAAAATTTAAAATTAAAAATGAAAAATTAAAGATTAAAAATTAAAATTAAAAATTAAAAATTAAAAATTAAAAATTAAAATTTAAAAATTTAAAATTAAAAATTAAAAATTAAAAATTAAAAATTAAAAATTAAAAATTAAAAATTAAAAATTAAAAATTAAAAATTAAAAATTAAAAATTAAAAATTAAAAATTAAAAATTAAAAATTAAAAATTAAAAATTAAAAATTAAAAATTAAAAATTAAAAATTAAAAATTAAAAATTAAAAATTAAAAATTAAAAATTAAAAATTAAAAATTAAAAATTAAAAATTAAAAATTAAAAATTAAAAATTAAAAATTAAAAATTAAAAATTAAAAATTAAAAATTAAAAATTAAAAATTTAAAATTAAAAATTAAAAATTAAAAATTAAAAATTAAAAATTAAAAATTAAAATTAAAAATTAAAAATTAAAAATTAAAAATTAAAAATTAAAAATTAAAAATTTAAAATTAAAAATTAAAAATTAAAAATTAAAAATTAAAAATTAAAAATTAAAAATTAAAAATTAAAATTAAAAATTAAAAATTAAAAATTAAAAATTAAAAATTAAAAATTAAAATTAAAAATTAAAAATTAAAAATTAAAAATTAAAAATTAAAAATTAAAAATTAAAAATTAAAAATTAAAAATTAAAAATTAAAAATTAAAAATTAAAAATTAAAAATTAAAAATTGAAAATTAAAAATTAAAAATAAAAATAAAAAATTAAAAATTAAAAATTAAAAATTAAAAATTAAAAATTAAAAATTAAAAATTAAAAATTAAAAATTAAAAAATAAAAATTAAAAATTAAAAATTAAAAATTAAAAATTAAAAATTAAAAATTAAAAATTAAAAATTAAAAATTAAAAATTAAAAATTAAAAATTAAAAATTAAAAATTAAATATTAAAAATTAAAAATTAAAAATTTTATATTAAAAATTAAAAATTAGAAATTTTAAATTAAAAATTAAAAATTTAAAATTAAAAATTAAAAATTGAAAATTAAAAATTAAAAATTAAAAATTAAAAATTAAAAAATAAAAATTAAAAATTAAAAATTAAAAATTAAAAATTAAAAATTAAAAATTAAAAATTAAAAATTAAAAATTAAAAATTAAAAATTAAAAATTAAAAATTAAAAATTAAAAATTAAAAATTAAAAATTAAAAATTAAAAATTAAAAATTAAAAATTAAAAATTAAAAATTAAAAATTAAAAATTAAAAATTAAAAATTAAAAATTAAATATTAAAAATTAAAAATTAAAAATTAAAAATTTAAATTAAAAATTAAAAATTAGAAATTTTAAATTAAAAATTAAAAATTGAAAATTAAAAATTAAAAATTAAAAATTAAAAATTAAAAATTAAAAATTAAAAATTAAAAATTAAAAATTAAAAATTAAAAATTAAAAATTAAAAATTAAAAATTAAAAATTAAAAATTAAAAATTAAAAATTAAAAATATAAAATTTAAAATTAAAAACTAAAAATTAAAAATTAAAAATTAAAAATTAAAAATTAAAAATTAAAAATTAAAAATTAAAAATTAAAAATTAAAAATTAATTAAATGTTAAAAGTTAAAAATTAAAAATTAAAAATTCAAAATTCAAAATTCAAAATTCAAAATTCAAAATTCAAAATTCAAAATTCAAAATTCAAAATTCAAAATTCAAAATTCAAAATTCAAAATTCAAAATTCAAAATTCAAAATTAAAAATTAAAAATTAAAAATTAAAAATTATAAATTATAAATTATAAATTAAAAATTAAAAATAAAAATTAAAAATTAAAAATTAAAAATTAAAAATTATAAATTATAAATTATAAATTATAAATTATAAATTAAAAATTAAAAATTAAAAATTAAAAATTAAAAATTAAAAATTAAAAATTAAAAATTAAAAATTAAAAATTTAAAAATTAAAAATTAAAAATTAAAAATTAAAAATTAAAAAATTAAATATTAAAAATTAAAAATTAAAAATTAAAAATTAAAAATTAAAAATTAAAAATTAAAAATTAAAAATTAAAAATTA
>CAVMKG010000462.1:0-41957 GCA_963682025.1 Cordilura impudica
TTATTATTATTATTATTATTATTATTATTATTATTATTATTATTATTATTATTATTATTATTATTATTATTATTATTATTATTATTATTATTATTATTATTATTATTATTATTATTATTATTATTATTATTATTATTATTATTATTATTATTATTATTATTATTATTATTATTATTATTATTATTATTATTATTATTATTATTATTATTATTATTATTATTATTATTATTATTATTATTATTATTATTATTATTATATTATTATTATTATTATTATTATTATTATTATTATTATTATTATTATTATTATTATTATTATTATTATTATTATTATTATTATTATTATTATTATTATTATTATTATTATTATTATTATTATTATTATTATTATTATTATTATTATTATTATTATTATTATTATTATTATTATTATTATTATTATTATTATTATTATTATTATTATTATTATTATTATTATTATTATTATTATTATTATTATTATTATTATTATTATTATTATTATTATTATTATTATTATTATTATTATTATTATTATTATTATTATTATTATTATTATTATTATTATTATTATTATTATTATTATTATTATTATTATTATTATTATTATTATTATTATTATTATTATTATTATTATTATTATTATTATTATTATTATTATTATTATTATTATTATTATTATTATTATTATTATTATTATTATTATTATTATTATTATTATTATTATTATTATTATTATTATTATTATTATTATTATTATTATTATTATTATTATTATTATTATTATTATTATTATTATTATTATTATTATTATTATTATTATTATTATTATTATTATTATTATTATTATTATTATTATTATTATTATTTATTATTATTATTATTATTATTATTATTATTATTATTATTATTATTATTATTATTATTATTATTATTATTATTATTATTATTATTATTATTATTATTATTATTATTATTATTATTATTATATTATTATTATTATTATTATTATTATTATTATTATTATTATTATTATTATTATTATTATTATTATTATTATTATTATTATTATTATTATTATTATTATTATTATTATTATTATTATTATTATTATTATTATTATTATTATTATTATTATTATTATTATTATTATTATTATTATTATTATTATTATTATTATTATTATTATTATTATTATTATTATATTATTATTATTATTATTATTATTATTATTATTATTATTATTATTATATTATTATTATTATTATTATTATTATTATTATTAATTATTATTATTATTATTATTATTATTATTATTATTATTATTATTATTATTATTATTATTATTATTATTATTATTATTATTATTATTATTATTATTATTATTATTATTATTATTATTATTATTATTATTATTATTATTATTATTATTATATTATTATTATTATTATTATATTAATTATTATTATTATTATTATTATTATTATTATTATTATTATTAATTATTATTATTATTATTATTATTATTATTATTATTATTATTATTATTATTATTATTATTATTATTATTATTATTATTATTATTATTATTATTATTATTATTATTATTATTATTATTATTATTATTATTATTATTATTATTATATTATTATTATTATTATTATTATTATTATTATTATTATTATTATTATTATTATTATTATTATTATTATTATTATTATTATTATTATTATTATTATTATTATTATTATTATTATTATTATTATTATTATTATTATTATTATTATTATTATTATTATTATTATTATTATTATTATTATTATTATTATTATTATTATTATTATTATTATTATTATTATTATTATTATTATTATTATTATTATTATTATTATTATTATTATTATTATTATTATTATTATTATTATTATTATTATTATTATTATTATTATTATTATTATTATTATTATTATTATTATTATTATTATTATTATTATTATTATTATTATTATTATTATTATTATTATTATTATTATTATTATTATTATTATTATTATTATTATTATTATTATTATTATTATTATTATTATTATTATTATTATTATTATTATTATTATTATTATTATTATTATTATTATTATTATTATTATTATTATTATTATTATTATTATTATTATTATTATTATTATTATTATTATTATTATTATTATTATTATTATTATTATTATTATTATTATTATTATTATTATTATTATTATTATTATTATTATTATTATTATTATTATTATTATTATTATTATTATTATTATTATTATTATTATTATTATTATTATTATTATTATTATTATTATTATTATTATTATTATTATTATTATTATTATTATTATTATTATTATTATTATTATTATTATTATTATTATTATTATTATTATTATTATTATTATTATTATTATTATTATTATTATTATTATTATTATTATTATTATTATTATTATTATTATTATTATTATTATTATTATTATTATTATTATTATTATTATTATTATTATTATTATTATTATTATTATTATTATTATTATTATTATTATTATTATTATTATTATTATTATTATTATTATTATTATTATTATTATTATTATTATTATTATTATTATTATTATTATTATTATTATTATTATTATTATTATTATTATTATTATTATTATTATTATTATTATTATTATTATTATTATTATTATTATTATTATTATTATTATTATTATTATTATTATTATTATTATTATTATTATTATTATTATTATTATTATTATTATTATTATTATTATTATTATTATTATTATTATTATTATTATTATTATTATTATTATTATTATTATTATTATTATTATTATTATTATTATTATTATTATTATTATTATTATTATTATTATTATTATTATTATTATTATTATTATTATTATTATTATTATTATTATTATTATTATTATTATTATTATTATTATTATTATTATTATTATTATTATTATTATTATTATTATTATTATTATTATTATTATTATTATTATTATTATTATTATTATTATTATTATTATTATTATTATTATTATTATTATTATTATTATTATTATTATTATTATTATTATTATTATTATTATTATTATTATTATTATTATTATTATTATTATTATTATTATTATTATTATTATTATTATTATTATTATTATTATTATTATTATTATTATTATTATTATTATTATTATTATTATTATTATTATTATTATTATTATTATTATTATTATTATTATTATTATTATTATTATTATTATTATTATTATTATTATTATTATTATTATTATTATTATTATTATTATTATTATTATTATTATTATTATTATTATTATTATTATTATTATTATTATTATTATTATTATTATTATTATTATTATTATTATTATTATTATTATTATTATTATTATTATTATTATTATTATTATTATTATTATTATTATTATTATTATTATTATTATTATTATTATTATTATTATTATTATTATTATTATTATTATTATTATTATTATTATTATTATTATTATTATTATTATTATTATTATTATTATTATTATTATTATTATTATTATTATTATTATTATTATTATTATTATTATTATTATTATTATTATTATTATTATTATTATTATTATTATTATTATTATTATTATTATTATTATTATTATTATTATTATTATTATTATTATTATTATTATTATTATTATTATTATTATTATTATTATTATTATTATTATTATTATTATTATTATTATTATTATTATTATTATTATTATTATTATTATTATTATTATTATTATTATTATTATTATTATTATTATTATTATTATTATTATTATTATTATTATTATTATTATTATTATTATTATTATTATTATTATTATTATTATTATTATTATTATTATTATTATTATTATTATTATTATTATTATTATTATTATTATTATTATTATTATTATTATTATTATTATTATTATTATTATTATTATTATTATTATTATTATTATTATTATTATTATTATTATTATTATTATTATTATTATTATTATTATTATTATTATTATTATTATTATTATTATTATTATTATTATTATTATTATTATTATTATTATTATTATTATTATTATTATTATTATTATTATTATTATTATTATTATTATTATTATTATTATTATTATTATTATTATTATTATTATTATTATTATTATTATTATTATTATTATTATTATTATTATTATTATTATTATTATTATTATTATTATTATTATTATTATTATTATTATTATTATTATTATTATTATTATTATTATTATTATTATTATTATTATTATTATTATTATTATTATTATTATTATTATTATTATTATTATTATTATTATTATTATTATTATTATTATTATTATTATTATTATTATTATTATTATTATTATTATTATTATTATTATTATTATTATTATTATTATTATTATTATTATTATTATTATTATTATTATTATTATTATTATTATTATTATTATTATTATTATTATTATTATTATTATTATTATTATTATTATTATTATTATTATTATTATTATTATTATTATTATTATTATTATTATTATTATTATTATTATTATTATTATTATTATTATTATTATTATTATTATTATTATTATTATTATTATTATTATTATTATTATTATTATTATTATTATTATTATTATTATTATTATTATTATTATTATTATTATTATTATTATTATTATTATTATTATTATTATTATTATTATTATTATTATTATTATTATTATTATTATTATTATTATTATTATTATTATTATTATTATTATTATTATTATTATTATTATTATTATTATTATTATTATTATTATTATTATTATTATTATTATTATTATTATTATTATTATTATTATTATTATTATTATTATTATTATTATTATTATTATTATTATTATTATTATTATTATTATTATTATTATTATTATTATTATTATTATTATTATTATTATTATTATTATTATTATTATTATTATTATTATTATTATTATTATTATTATTATTATTATTATTATTATTATTATTATTATTATTATTATTATTATTATTATTATTATTATTATTATTATTATTATTATTATTATTATTATTATTATTATTATTATTATTATTATTATTATTATTATTATTATTATTATTATTATTATTATTATTATTATTATTATTATTATTATTATTATTATTATTATTATTATTATTATTATTATTATTATTATTATTATTATTATTATTATTATTATTATTATTATTATTATTATTATTATTATTATTATTATTATTATTATTATTATTATTATTATTATTATTATTATTATTATTATTATTATTATTATTATTATTATTATTATTATTATTATTATTATTATTATTATTATTATTATTATTATTATTATTATTATTATTATTATTATTATTATTATTATTATTATTATTATTATTATTATTATTATTATTATTATTATTATTATTATTATTATTATTATTATTATTATTATTATTATTATTATTATTATTATTATTATTATTATTATTATTATTATTATTATTATTATTATTATTATTATTATTATTATTATTATTATTATTATTATTATTATTATTATTATTATTATTATTATTATTATTATTATTATTATTATTATTATTATTATTATTATTATTATTATTATTATTATTATTATTATTATTATTATTATTATTATTATTATTATTATTATTATTATTATTATTATTATTATTATTATTATTATTATTATTATTATTATTATTATTATTATTATTATTATTATTATTATTATTATTATTATTATTATTATTATTATTATTATTATTATTATTATTATTATTATTATTATTATTATTATTATTATTATTATTATTATTATTATTATTATTATTATTATTATTATTATTATTATTATTATTATTATTATTATTATTATTATTATTATTATTATTATTATTATTATTATTATTATTATTATTATTATTATTATTATTATTATTATTATTATTATTATTATTATTATTATTATTATTATTATTATTATTATTATTATTATTATTATTATTATTATTATTATTATTATTATTATTATTATTATTATTATTATTATTATTATTATTATTATTATTATTATTATTATTATTATTATTATTATTATTATTATTATTATTATTATTATTATTATTATTATTATTATTATTATTATTATTATTATTATTATTATTATTATTATTATTATTATTATTATTATTATTATTATTATTATTATTATTATTATTATTATTATTATTATTATTATTATTATTATTATTATTATTATTATTATTATTATTATTATTATTATTATTATTATTATTATTATTATTATTATTATTATTATTATTATTATTATTATTATTATTATTATTATTATTATTATTATTATTATTATTATTATTATTATTATTATTATTATTATTATTATTATTATTATTATTATTATTATTATTATTATTATTATTATTATTATTATTATTATTATTATTATTATTATTATTATTATTATTATTATTATTATTATTATTATTATTATTATTATTATTATTATTATTATTATTATTATTATTATTATTATTATTATTATTATTATTATTATTATTATTATTATTATTATTATTATTATTATTATTATTATTATTGGACGATCACAATTTTCTTAAAACATTTATCATCTTGAACATTTATTTCATGCTGTTTAAATTGTATATCAATTAAAGTTATATTAAACAATCTCATGAATTAATCCTTTTATACATCATAATCAACTACCGAAATTCGATATAATCGACTACTTTTTGTCTATAAACACTAATTGTTCTTTGTCTTTCTATGAATTTATAACTGTAAATACGCTTTTAGATTATGTTAGCTTAAAATATAAATAATAAAATTTGAATTTGACATTGCCTTCTTGTCTATCCAGCATACCACAAACATTTTAACTTTTCTTCGTTAACATTTATGGCGACCGTGACAGGACAGTTATTTTCATAGAAAGAAAAATTCATATTAGTTTCGTGTCATAGTTTTCGCAATTGGAATTAAAATAAGAACATTGTGTCAAATAAAAAAAAACTATATAAATCTTCGGAATTCAAATTAAAGTAGTATCATTTTGTAAAATAAAAATAATAAATCAAGTAATTTTCAACATAAAAAAAACCTATATACATTTTCCAAAAAACCAAATCATTTATTAAGTTGTGCTGAAATAAAACAAAATTAAAAGCATCATCATCCTCTGTTGAGTAGAAACCATCGGCATCACCACATCAATTCAACAATAACTGCATCGCAACTTCAGTTTACCGCTGCTTGCTAGCCACCACTCTGCTGCAGCTTCAATCCTCGACAACAACAACATCAATCACTTCATCGTATTCGTTGGTACTCATAATAATCGTACGATTAAGAGAAAGACGTGCGTGCCGATAGCCTCGAAAAAATAGCCTCGAATTTCAAATGAATAGTTGGCAACGCGAAATTTTTAAAATGTATTCCAATGCTTATGGGTGTGGATTCTCCAGTTTAGGATAACTAATTTAAACAGGAATAATAACTAAATAAATATTAGAACATTTATAGAACCTAAATTCTTGTTTTTTATTGGGATTTATTGTGGCCGGGATACTCCAAGGAAGCTTCCAGCACAATGGAGCGTCGTACCATGGAGCACGATATGTCATATTGAAGCTTAGGCAAAGCCGGATATAAAAAGTCTTCCGTGCAATAAATTTGCAAGCACGTTTCTGGACACACTGGGAATCTTCATTTTTGTGGTCAAACCCACTTTTTGGACAAACTAAGCTTCGTACCATGGAGCACGGCATGTCAAATTGAAGCTTATGCATAGGCGGATATAAAAAGTCTTCCGTGCAATAAATTTGCCAGCACGTTTCTGGACAAACTGGGAATCTTCATTTGTGTGGTCAAACCCACTTTTTGGACAAACAAGGGGCACGGCATGTCAAATTGAAGCTTATGCGTAGGCGGATATAAAAAGTTTTCCGTGCAATAAATTTGCGTGCACGTTTGTGGAAAAATTCGAAATCTTTATTTAATTAATAAAATTATTTTCTTATAATACCTAAATTAATAGGTAAAATTCGAGATATATTCACTTCTTTGTGTAGCCTAAGTAAATGATGGGGTGTGTTCAATGACTATTGTTTTATTTTTTGGCGTGTATTTTGTGCAACGCTGCTGTAAATTAAAATGTGGTATGAGGTATACATGTATAAAATGCATTTTATACTACCGTTCAAACGCATTGCACAAATTATTGAAAAATATCAAACTGGAGATTTCGGACACTGTTCACGTGTATACTGCGAAAGTCAAACAATGTAGCCATTGGATTCATCTGATATTCCTGGCGAGGCAATAGTTAAAGTACATTGCCCAAAATGTGTTGATGTTTATACACCAAAATCATCACACGGGTGGTGCGTTTTTCGGTACTGGTTTTACACATGAGTGTGTTATTTATGGTGCACCATGGCATCGTTCTAAAAGGCCTACTAATTAATTTGTTCCAAGACTTTATGGCTTCAAATACAAATATGGCTTATCAAATACAGCTGCAGGCAGCACCCAACTTTAAAATGCCAATACGAGTGAAAAATTAATATATAGCACACAAAAACAACAATTATTGAGAAAGGAAAAGTCGGAGATTTGTTGTAAGGAAAACGTATTTTAGAAAAACTCAAAAAAGAACTAAGTTATTGCGTTTTACACATCATCTTTTACCAATCCACAGCATTGCTAGTTATGATTATTACGATGAATAGAAAAGAATTCTTTGTGATAAATTATTTTATAAGTAAAGCTGCTTTTCTATGTTAAATAAAAGTTAAAATTCCTATTATATATATTTGTTCCTCTTTTTATGTATGCCTTTTTATTTGTTGCTCGTTCCAAATGATTAGTGTTACAGAATATTTCAATTATTAACTGATGTGACAGTTCATTTCGGTTTTTATACACATTTCCAACGAGTCTCTTGGCTAGAAATTAATTTGCTAAAAACAATAGAAAAGTTCTGGAATGTTATCGATCAAACTATAAGTGATACAACTATAGATATGGCGCAGATGGAGATTTTTGTATTACAGACAATGTAAATAGTTGTATCATTTTATCTGTTCTTATACATATTGTATGTCTTATTAAAGACTACATCCTTCGGGTTCTTCAACGTGTATATATTCAACAGGTTCAACAACTTAAGTCTTCTACCATATCTTATATAAGTAAACAAGATAGAGCAAAAAATGGCTTTAATTTTAAATCATCTATAATTAAAGTTTCATAAAAATGCGTTTTTCTCGAAAAAAAAAAATCCAATTTTATATGAAAATTTCTTATAATTGCGTTTTTCTCGAAAACTAACCAGGGTAGAGCAAAATGTGCTTTATTTTGGGATCACCTACATATATTTTTGACCACATATATTTTTTTTATTTGAAAAATCATGCGTTTTCAGGTTTCCAATAATTTTGATAGCGATCGCCCATATTTCACCCATATGACATATGCGAGCTGTAGTCTATATATAGGTTTATATGGACTAGCCAGTGTACATAAATGAAATGTACAGACCAATAAAAATATATAACTCATACAAAATTCTTGTCTGTTATTGTTTTTTTTTTTTTTTTCATTATTTAGAACATTTTTAACAAATATCAAACCCTGGTGCTTTGGTAAGCAGAATTGTTTTTAGTTAAATAAATTTTTACATGCTTGTATTTATTTTATAATGAATACGGCCTTTAAATTTTAATTAATAACTGAAGGGATTTAAACTTCTTCACGAACGAATTTCGTTAATAAAGTTGCATATTTAGTCCTGTATATAATTTCTAACAAGGTGGCGAGAATTGTTTCAAAAATGAACGACTCATAGTTGAATACATTCCTAAAAAACCAAACTACGTAATAGTTCCGCAGTGTATTAAAAATCACTTTTCAATAGTTCTTCTCGATTTTATTGAAAAATCAGTTATATGTATAGATCCGTATGGAGATACAGCAAATGGTAAAAAGTTGGCATTATATTACCAAAATATTTTAGCAACAAATATTCCAGATACAAAATGGACAGTTAAAAAGGTAGATCATGATATACAAAGAGATTCGTATAACTGTGGAATATTTGTTATACAATTTGCGGGAAGGTTTATAAATTCGCAACCTTTTACAAATGTTGTTGATCCAGACAATTATCGAGAAGAAGTAAAAACGATGCTGCTCAAATATGCAGATTCGATTGCACGAGTTTGCTTACATTGTGGAAAAAAGTTACTCAGAGTCAAAGAAAATCTGCAATGTGACTCCTGTGAAAGATATATATGTGAGTATTGCATTAAGCATTATAACTTTCACAAAGAAAGTATTCAAAAATTGAAAAGTTCTTTTGAAACATTCTCATGCAAATACTGTCCTAAGTAATAAAATTATATTATTAAAAAGTAGAGTTGTATAAATAGAAACAAAAAATATATAGAAATAAAATAAATTTTTTTTCAAAAATGCAAAAAAATTGGAACGTTTTATTCAAGCTTTATCAAGTTTTCACTATCTTCAAAACCAATATTATTACTTATTTAATATCTCTGAAAATTAAAAACGTTATATAAAGCGCGAATCGTCAAACAGTTATTTTTCTAAATTTCTATATATTAAGTTTAACAACCCTTGCGGTAAAAATATATTTTTAATGAATTAAATAAAATTTAATTTTTTTTTGTGAATTTTTAATATCCAATTTTTTCACATTATTATTTTCTAGTGTATTAATAATATAAGTATTTAATATATAAAAAAAGTTAATATAAAAAAATTTATATAAAAATGCTATAAAATAGTATAATTGGTAAAAGTAATATCAGGTGTAGTAATAAAACTTAGTTTAGTGAAAGTAGAATTTGAAATTGGAATTATATACTCTATTTTCACGTTATTATTATCATCTAGTGTAAATATGTGAATAATTAATGTATAAAAAGAAATGTATATAAAAATGCTTTGAAAGCTATTAGTGTAAGCAGTCACAGACGTAGTAACAAAAGGTATAGTGAAAGTAGTTAATGTATAAATGAATTATATAGACTGAATTTGTCTCTGTGACATGCATGTAGAACAATATTAGATATGGTTTAGGCCTATTGGGGATGCAAGCCATGTAAAATAATTTGCAACGCGCCAGTTGTAGTACCTCAATGGTGGTGTGGAAATCTACATACAAAAAATCATCCGTTTAAATTATAATTAAGGTTCTGATGATGAAGATGACGAGGACATGGAAAACGGTGAGGATGAAGACGACGATGAAAAAAACTGCCATAAACCTGATGCAGATTTAGAAATAACCAGCAATTAAAATGATTTTGAAAATGATGATGAAGAGCCAACTGTTGGAACTGATGGTACTCAAAAAGTGGTGAGAATATTCAAGCTTTATATTCAGTTTTTTTTAAGGTATACATAAATATATATAAAGAATGAATTTGAATGATTTAAAATGTTCGTTAATGACACAGTCAGTGCCTTTTTTCTTTCTTTATACAGCCAAAAGGATCTCTTGACTAAATGCACAAAACGGTTTCAAAATGGCAATAAAACAAAATAAATAACTCCATTCGGGGGATTGAACTTTGAATCGTATTTTGAATAGAATGCCTCACGATAACAAAATTTCTTCACGTCTAAAATAGCAAGCTAAATGGTGAGGAATAGTGAAAGCCCCCTAATGTTTATATTTTGAAATTTTTAATTATTTTCTACATTTGTTTGTTTATAAAACACCTTTTTATATAGATTTACTTTTTAAGAAAGCATTTGTTTTAAAAAGGTAACTTAATAAATATTAAAATTTTGCAATATAAAGTATAACCAACTTTATCTAAAGTTCATTACTAAATCTATTTGCAACTAAATGTAATACTACTATTTTTTTTATTCATTTATAAAAAATAGTTGTTGAATCTACTTAAGTTGCAAAACGAAATGGTTAGCCAAATACAGAAATATAAAATCAAATTTAAGAAAAAAATCCATCTGATTTTACTCTTTTATTTATTTCTCAGGAACCAACAACAACACAGCTTTTATATCTTGCAAAAAATTTATGAACATGTCATTGTTCTACTAGGCCACTAGATATTGCCTGAACTGTTAAAGCTAGTAAGGTAGAATGAACAGTCATGCCAAATTTTATTCAATTATTATTCAAATAGAACCCAAGGTCGGTCCACCCATTTTAGAGTCCATATGTAACAAACACTTTAATATAGAATTTTATGGATATAGATTTATATTTTACATTAATTTTTCTGATTAACTGGTACAAATGAAAATTCGTTGCTTATATAAATATTCCAGTAATTTTTATTAAAATTAAATCTTTTTCTCTATAATTGTTTTTGTGTGCTTTATATTAATTTTTCACTCGTAGTGGCATTTTAAATTTGGGTGCTGTCTGCAGCTGTATTTGAAGCCATAGCCTTGGAACAAATTGATTAGTAGGCCTGTCATGGAGCACCATAAATAACACACATATGTGTACTACCGAAAAAAGTATCATCCGTGTGATGGTGACATGATGATTTTGGTGTATAAACATCAACACATTTTGGGCAATGTACTTTAACTATTGCCTCGCCAGGAATATCAGATGAATCCAATGGCTACATTGTTTGACTATCGCAGTATACACGTGAACAATGTCCGAAAACTCCAGTTTGATATTTTTCAATAATTTGTGCAATGCGTTTGAACGGTAGTATAAAATGTATACCTCATACCACATTTTAATTTACAGCAGCGTTGCACTAAATACACGCCAAAAAATAAAACAATAGTCATTGAACACACCCCATCATTTACATAGGCTACACAAAGAAGTGAATATATCTCGAATTTTACCTATTAATTTATGTATTATAATAAGAAAATAATAATTTTATTAATTAAATAAATATTTCGAATTTTTCCAGAAACGTGCACGCAAATTTATTGCACGGAAAACTTTTTATATCCGCCTATGCCTAAGCTTCAATATGACATGCCGGGCCCCTTGGTATGGAGCTTAGTTTGTCCAAAAAGTGGGTTTGACCACAAAAATGAAGATTCCCAGTTTGTCCAGAAACGTGCTGGCAAATTTATTGCACGGAAGACTTTTTATATCCGCCTATGCCTAAGCTTCAATATGACATGCCGGGCCCCTTGGTATGGAGCTTAGTTTGTCCAAAAAGTGGGTTTGACCACAAAAATGAAGATTCCCAGTTTGTCCAGAAACGTGCTGGCTAATTTATTGCACGGAAGACTTTTTATATCCGCCTATGCCTAAGCTTCAATTTGACATGCCGTGCTCCATGGTACGAAGCTTAGTTTGTCCAAAAAGTGGGTCTGGCCAAAAATAAAGATTCCCAGTTTGTCCAGAAACGTGCTGGCAAATTTATTGCACGGAAGACTTTTTATATCCGCCTATGCCTAAGCTTCAATTTGACATGCCGTGCTCCATGGTACGAAGCTTAGTTTGTCTATAAGGTGGGTCTGGCCAAAAATAAAGATTCCCAGTTTGTCCAGAAACGTGCTGGCAAATTTATTGCACGGAAGACTTTTTATATCCGCCTATGCCTAAGCTTCAATTTGACATGCCGTGATCCATGGTACGAAGCTTAGTTTGTCCAAAAAGTGGGTCTGGCCAAAAATAAAGATTCCCAGTTTGTCCAGAAACGTGCTGGCAAATTTATTGCACGGAAGACTTTTTATATCCGCCTATGCTTAAGCTTCAATTTGACATGCCGTTATCCATGGTACGAAGCTTAGTTTGTCTATAAGGTGGGTCTGGCCAAAAATAAAGAATCCCAGTTTGTCCAGAAACGTGCTGGCAAATTTATTGCACGGAAGACTTTTTATATCCGCCTATGCCTAAGCTTCAATTTGACATGCCGTGCTCCATGGTACAAAGCTTAGTTTGTCCAAAAAGTGGGTCTGGCCAAAAATAAAGATTCCCAGTTTGTCCAGAAACGTGCTGGCAAATTTATTGCACGGAAGACTTTTTATATCCGCCTATGCCTAAGCTTCAATTTGACATGCCGTGCTCCATGGTACGAAGCTTAGTTTGTCCAAAAAGTGGGTCTGGACAAAAATAAAGATTCCCAGTTTGTCGAGAAACGTGCTGGCAAATTTATTGCACGGAAGACTTTTTATATCCACCTATGCCTAAGCTTCAATTTGACATGCCGTGCTCCATGGTACGAAGCTTAGTTTGTCTAAAAAGTGGGTCTTAATTAGTGGGTCTGGCCAAAAATAAAGATTCCCAGTTTTTCCAGAAACGTGCAGGCAAATTTATTGCACGGAACACTTTTTATATCCGCCTATGCCTAAGCTTCAATTTGACATGCCGTGCCCCTTGGTACGGAGCTTAGTTTGTCCAAAAAGTGGGTTTGACCACAAAAATGAAGATTCCCAGTTTGTCCAGAAACGTGCTTGCAAATTTATTGCACGGAAGACTTTTTATATCCGCCTTTGCCTAAGCTTCAATATGACATATCGTGCTCCATGGTACGACGCTCCATTGTGCTGGAAGCTTCCTTGGAGTATCCCGGTCCCAATAAATCCCAATAAAAAACAAGAATTTAGGTTCTATAAATGTTCTAATATTTATTTAAGTATTATTCCTGTTTAAATTAGTCATCCCAAACTGGAGAATCCACTCCCATAAGCATTGAAATACATTTTAAAAATTTCGCGTTGCCAACTATTCATTTGAAATTCGAGGCTATTTTTTCGAGGCTATCGGCACGCACGTGATGGTATTAGTGAAAATTAGTTAGTATGTGTGACACTGACAATGCTGGATGAAAAATCAAAAATTTTAGATTTTTGGCATGCTGGATGAGAGATGTATTGTATTTTCTCATGCTGTACAGGTCGTACAGCAAATGTATATGCTAACGTCAAGCACACGTATACGATGCTTGATGTCAAGCGGTTGCCAAGTGTATAGTGGCCTAAAAGGTGTAACATTTTTATTTCAGAGAAGAAAACACCATTAAATTACAAAATGTATTTAAGTGTTGAAATTAACTCTTAAATCGAAAAGGTATTTAAATTTTTAATCCAGGTCTTAACTTAAACATGTTGTTTAATCTGAGATTAAATCTTAAATTGAAAACGTACTTAAACTTTGAATCTAGATCTTAAATTAAAAATGTATTTCAATTTTGAACTTCAATAGTGAGTTGACAAGGTATTTAAATTTTGGAATTAAATTTTAACTTGAAAAGGTATTTCAATTTTGGAATTAAATTTTGAATGATAGATGTATTCAAAATTTGGGATTGTTTTTAAATTTGGAAATAATCTGAGTGTGTAAACTTATTCGAAATTGAGTTAGTAATTAAAGTGTAAATGCATTTCAATTATAAATTCAATGTTAAATTGAAATGATATTCAAATTTTGGTTCTGAATCTTAAATTTAAAATGTACTTGAATATCGAAACTAAATCTTAAATCGAATAGGTCTTTGAATTTTAAGTCTAGATCTTAAATTACAAAATATTTTAAAATTTTGAAATTAAATCCTGCATTGAAAAGGTATTTAAGAATTAAACCCAATGCTAGCTACACACGAGGCAACCGGTTGAAGCAATGGTTGTAGCAACAATGATACACACGTAGCAACGGTTGCCTCAATTAGCCAGAAATATCAAAAAGTTTTGATATTTTTCGTTGGTTGAGGCAACCGTTGCTACGTGTATATCATTGTTGCTACAACCATTGCTTCAACCGGTTGCCTCGTGTGTAGGCAGCATAAAGATTTACGTTTATCAGCGTTGTATTCCATATGCCAGCTGGTATTTTAATATTTCCCCCGATGGGGAATGCTTTAAAGAAACATGGCAACAATTTTTAAGAAATTTTAATAAATAGTACTAAATTTATCAACTATGTTGGTAGGAACTATGTTTAAATTAAATCTTACATTGAAAAGGTATTTAAGAATTAAACCTAAAGATTTACGTTTATCAGCGTTGTATTCCATATGCTAGCTGGTATTTTAATATTTCCCCCGATGGGGAATGCTTTAAAGAAACATGGCAACAATTTTTAAAAAATTTTAATAAATAGTACTAAATTTATCAACTATGTTGGTAGGAACGACAGTGTCAGTTGTCATTTTGACAAGCTGTTTCATTAAAGAACTTGCAATCAGTTGCTAGCTAAACTTGCTAAATTTGATACAATTTATATTGGTTTTCTTTGCTGTTACTTGAGTGCTTTGTGCTTGAAATTAGGATATATAATTTATTTACTTTGTATCCATAAAATATTACAATATAATTCTAGATGTCAAGTTCTCTGCGTGATTTGTCTAATAGGGTATTGAATTTACCCATTGATGAAAGGCCGGAACTGTTTGAAAATGTGTCTGCTTCATTGTGTGATCCTGGTATGTACCTATTCGTTTTCTATTTTTTAATATAATGTTGGTTTTATGCGTATAATTTAGGCATGAATGCAGTAACTATTCGTGGCTTATGTAAAGTAATCGCTACAACATTGACAAAGTATAAGGATAATATGTCTCAACAACTTGTTAGGAGTCTTATTGTTGATCTTTTGAAATACCACCACGATACGACCATGGAAAGTATGATGACGATATTTAAGGTGCTTTCGTGCAAAGAATTGCCAAATGCCCCGCCGCAGAAAGCATCAAAAGCGGCTCTCATAGCTCTTGGATGGTCAGCTTTACTAAATAAATATGGTGACCCAGCATCCAATGTATATAAAACAGAATTTCCCAGACTAATTGAATATCAATCGATACTGTATCAAATTATTATTAGTTCATTAAATGAACAGATTTCTCAATTGGCCAATAATGTTTTGTTTGAAATATTTGCCGACTGTTATGACGAATATATGAAGGTTTTATTAAAAAAGGAAGCAACGAGCTGTGTCATCGTTATGATAATGCTTCTAATTGAATTTAAACATCGGCAAAATGACAATGTTATTTCAGAGTACAAAGACTCTCTGATAGATATTTTTATTAAAGCAATAATAACTACTAACAACAGGCCGCATTGTAGTTCTATTCCAGCATGTAAAGTACTTTTGAATTCACTGACTAAGAATGATTTTGAAAAGAAGCTGCTCCCTCCGATGCAAAGAGCAATGCTGCGAAATCCTGAGCTAATTCTACATGCCGTTGGATTAATAATAAAAGAAGTGAATTTAGATTTTAGTCCCTATGCCTTACAATTGGGAAAAGTGCTAATACAAAATTTATTTTCAAAAGATGAAGTAGCAAGATCTGAATCGGTTGAAAGTTTGAAACAATTGTCAATAAAATGTTCTGATGTGGTTGTAATTCAAGATTTATTAAAAATAATTTTTGATATCTTAAATGGATCTGAAGGAAAAATTACAGTTGCAGAATATCGCATAAATCTGATTCAAGTAAGTTTTATCTTAATATGAATTTGATTTGAATAAACTACCTTTTATTTTTGAATAGACGATTAAATATTGTCTTTTAGAAATAGTTTGAAAGGAAATTTTAATATAATTTTGTTTTCAACATAAATTTAAAAATACCTTCATTTAGTTTTGTATTGGCGCCTTTAATGTCTATTAGTATTTCAGTTTTTTGAATACGATTAAGTAATACATATATAGGATTCTTAAAGACAAGTTCTAATACAACGATAGACAAAGAAAAAATAAGTGACCCATATTTTCAATCTCATATATGAGGCATTAAAAAGTACCAGAAGATAAGTTTTTCGTTTTTTTTTTTTTTTTTTTTTGCAAAAAGTATACACAAATTGGACATCATATGAAAGGCATTTGCAAGAGCAATTCATCACAGTATAAGCCATCCATAATCTTGCTTAAATGCTCTTTTTTTTAAGCAAACTAAATTTTTAGGGTTTTTGTATGGTGGTGCTACATATGAATTAATTTTGTTTGTTCAGCTCGAATCTAATTCTCTTTACGAACGGTCGTGTAAATAATTAATGCGCTTAGAGTACAACTATTTAAAATTAAAAACAAGTGTATATTTTTGTTTTTGCAATTGCCTATTCTTGATCTCATTTGAACTCACGTGGTAGTCAATTCAGCTTAAAACAGGAATAAAAATTTAGCGATGGCCCGAGGGGCCAAATCTTCATCTAAAAGAAAGCTCCTTGCGAACAAGATGACAAAACTTCCTCCGGGTTTTGTTAACCCGAACATCGCGTCAACTTCCAGCAACAGATTTAGCCTGCTTGCTGGCCTCAAGATATGGACGTAACTCCTGCATTAAATATTAACGAAGTTAAACGACACAAACCTCCACCTATAGTTGTAGAAGCTAACGCCTCATTTGCAGAAATACGAAATCTACTTGGTAAAGATTGTATTTTCAAACGTACTTCAAATTCTTAGAGAGTGTAAAATGGAGTTTCATTCAAATGGCTCCAAAGATAATAGGTTATACACAACCTTTTTACACGGTTTACCCCGCATAAACTCTGAGGACATCACCGAAGAGCTAAAAAAATACAACCTATCCCCTTCTTCCGTGGCTGAAATAGTAACCAAATTCAGTTCGAACAACAATGCTGTTTACAAAGTTCAATTTGTTCGTAAAAATTTTAATCCAACTGCCTTAAAAAATGTAAGGACAATTTCCAACATTGTAATTTCTGGGAAAAAATACAAATCTCGATCCAGGAACAAACCAACTCAATGCTGGAACTGCTTAATGTATGGCCATGGCGGTGAACATTGTCATCGAAGTGTTGCGTATATGATATGTGCTGAACAACATCATACAAGTGTGTGTCCGTTTAACACAAATGAAAAAAGACCAGCTGTTTTTACATGCTTTAATTGCAAAAAACATGGAAAAGAGAGAACTGATCACTCTGCAAACGACATCAACTGTCCGTTGCGTTCTCTCTATTTGGAAACTAGAACAAGAGTAACTTCTAAAAGTCATAATAACAGCAGGCAACAACAAAATATTTCATTTCAATCAAAGGTTGATTTCCCAAATTTAAGTAACAACAATACAAATTGTAACAATAAGTCCCGTTTTACACATGAAATTTTTCTCTCTGAAACTATTTGAAATTCTCTTTTTAACTTTCATCCGTGTCTACACACTGAAATTTTTGTATTGAAATTCAAGATTTGCTCATGTTTAATTTATCATTTTATCTATTTATTTTATCATTTTATTTCATTAAAATTAACTTTATTTCAGTTTATTATCTTTTTTAACACAAACAAAACACAAATGAAAGAAAACGTAAAATAACTTCACTTTGACAATTGCGAAGCAAGAAACAAGAGAATTTCAGCGACAATGAAAGTATGTACCCCCTGCCATTCTTCTCTCCCGTCTCACCTATAAACTCAAGACTTTCAGCATGAAAAGTTTCAGCTGATATTTTGATATTTTCACTACAGCTATGGATGATTTGCATAGGTGCACTTCAAAAGTACAACAAATCAAAGTTGTAATGTCAATGGCAAAATACGCCCATGTATTATACTTATTTAAACGAATTCAAAATGCTCCACTTGAATGCTAATGGCATTTCAAACTTTTCTAAATTAAAACAATTTGAAATACTAATTGAACGAGAAAAAATTAAAATAGCGTCTTTGAATGAAACATTTTTTTCAGAAAATCATAGACCCTACTTTAAAATTATTATTTATATAGAAGTGACAGAACAGATGCAAGGGGAGGAGGAGTAGCTCTGTTAATTCATAAATCTATCGCACAGAAAAACCTCTTTATATCAAACACCTCATCAATCGAAAACATCTCAATTGAAGTTATTATAAATAATAGACCTATTGTTGTATCTTCGGTATATTCACCAAGATATACCCATAACTTCTGTGCTGATATCTTGAACCTAACACCTTCCACCAATGAATATATAGTTTTTGGTGACCTAAATGCCAAACATTGTTCTTGGAATTGCCGTTCAAATAATACTGCAGGAATCGCACTCAACAACCTACAGCAATCAAGCAATTTTTTCATTCACTATCCTAATAGTCCAACCCTATTCCCCCATCAACACAGTCGCGAAGCATCCACAGTCGATATTATTTTAAGCAATTCCGCTTTAAATATAGACATAAAAACAATGGATTACGAAATACCATCAGACCATCGCCCCGTTATATTTACACTTAAAAGATCAATGGCCTTGCAAGTTGACCTCAATTATGATTATAGTGCAACCAACTGGAACATTTATATGAATTTTTTAGACAATAAAATCACGTTATATTCGGAAATATACAATACCAAGGTAGTAATTGATCAGGAAATCCAAAAATTTATAAATGTAGTTTTCGAAGCAAGGGATGTGTCTACACCAGAGATGTACATGAATACCATTCAAATGACATTTTTATAATTTTGTAAAAGTGAAGACTGAGTTATCACTATACATAAACTAAACGAAAGCTGTAATTGCATGATTCACCTTAGCAAGTGGTTTGTTACAATATGCATGCAATTGCTTGCATATTCTATAAACTCTTACCATTCACAAAAGCATCGAATTAATATGAGTGTTTCGCAGAGTTTTTTGCGTAAATATACAATTTAATATGTATATGTTTGAATTAATTCAAGACTGTATTGGAGGATTTTTCTGCAGATTTATACCCTTTGGGTATAATGACTTTGTGCTGCTATTTGTAACTACCAAAAATATTTGACCTAGACCCATCTTTTATTATACCGATCCACTCAGAATCACTTTCTGAGTCGATTTAGCGATGTCCGTCCGTCCGTCCGTCCGTCTGTGTGTCCATGTAAACATTGTAATCAAACTACAGGTAGCAAATATGAATATATTTTGATGAAATTTGGTATATAAGCTTTTATCGGCCACAGGATGAACGCGATTGAAAATCTCAGTCAAATTGGGTTTGTATGTGTTTATTATATCCATTAATCAGTAGTCCAAAAATAATCCCTATAGCACAATTCTTAGTCATAGGCCCCATATAGAGCTGCTTCCCGATCTTCACTTAAATCTATTAAAAAACAAAAATATTGCACAGATTTTTCTCAAATTTGGTTTGTATATATTTTTCCAAAATATAAGTGACTTTACCAAATATGGTCAGGATCGGTCCATTTTTCGACCTAGTCCCCATATAAATATAGCACCCGATATGAACTTTTTCATATCTGCAGCCAAAAAAATTAATAACAATGCCACACAAATTTTATTTATGCTTATTTACTATATCCAATTAGTTGGACCGAAGAGATAGGGTCTCTAAACCATGGTATAGGGTGTCGTATAGTCGATATATTTTATATTTTATTTGTTATGTACTAAACCGCTGAAACGAAAGAAATGACGCATCCTACCGGCTGCGCCATTAATGTTATGCTCCTAAAGAAGCTGAAACGAATGTTATCTCCTAAATGAAAGAAATGACACATCCTACCGGCTGCGCCATTAATGTTATGTACTAAACCGCTGAAACAAAAGAAATGACGCATCCTACCGGCTGCGCCATTAATGTTATCCTCCTAACAGCTGAAACAAAACAAAAAAAAACGCGGGTTCGCCTATTGTGTTTTAGCGCTGGCGGGCGCTGTCAATCGACGCCCAAACGGCGTCAATGTAGCTGTAAAAAAAAGAAAAGAACAAACAAAACCAGATTCCGTACCAGTTAGACATTGCGGCCTCTAGTTTTCATCTGCTGCCGTTATGCACTCTCTATTCTTTATTTATACAAAAATCTTATACCTAATCTTAAATTATAAAATTGAAAAAATAAACAAACATACAAACAAACAAAAAATAAAATAACAGCAATAATATAGTATAAATAAAAATACAAAAAAAAGAACAAATGAACAAACATACAAACAAACAAAAAATAAAATAACAGCAATAATATAGTATAAATAAAAATACAAAAAAAAAAAACAATGACCAGTTTCATGGTCATGGCACACTTTATTCGAAATGATTCATAAAAAAAAAACGAAGTATGTCATTTAGAAAAAATGCCACCAAATATGCGGAAACAATATTGCATTTCTCTACCCCAATGCAGAACGTTCATAAAAAAAGTAACGACTCAGCATATGGGAAATAGAGTTAAATGAACCGCAAAACAAACATACATAATGCATGGTAATACGGCCGTCACAATGACGAATTGTTTTACGCAAAGTCGCGACTGACATACGTTTGTTTGACCGATCACTTACACTCAAGAAAAAGTGTCTGTAAATTATTATATTATTTATTTATACCATACTTATTCTACCATTATATTATTTTATGTTATTCTATTCTTATAATATATTGCTATTATAATTATTATTATTATTATTATTATTGTTATTACTATTAATATTATTATCATTATTATTATCATTATTATTATTATTATTATTATTATTATTATTATTATTATTATTATTATTATTATTATTATTATTATTATTATTATTATTATTATTATTATTATTATTATTATTATTATTATTATTATTGTTAATATTATTATTAATATTAGTATTATTATTATTATGGTTATTATTATTACTCACAAGTCTATACTTGTGAAACCCTGTTTCACAACATTCCTCCCCCTTTCCACGGAAACGATTCCCACATCGTTTACCAGCGACACTGAACTGGCACGCTGCTTCTGCTGCCGCTATTGTTGATTCTGCTGCTGCTGATGATGATGATAATGTTGATGCTGAAGATGATGTTGATGTTGGTGATAATGTTGTTGCTGATAATGCTAATGTTGATGCTGAAGATAATGTTGATGTTGATGATAATGTAGGTGTAAGGCTGCTGATAGCGACCGAACCGATAAGGACGAATCCGGAACCAATGCTGATGATACTACTAATGACGATGAAGATACTACTAATGACGATAATTTCGACAGTCGCTGTCTGGGTTACTGATCGGGCACCACAATGCGTCTTTTTACTCTAGCATGTGCATGACCGTTAACTTTCACCTCGTTGCATATAACCATTCCTGTGATTCGATTCCAATACTACACCATGACAATCGTTGGCCTGTTGCTTCATAAAACGGATTCTTGGCCACCTTCTTCGTAAAAAAAATTACTTTGGCTGGCCGCTTCGTAAAACAAATTTTGGCCTGTCACTTGGATGACAGCATTGGGGACAGTACTTTCAGCAACGGATTGTTAATTTCCCGTTAGTCAATTGGTGCTTACTGTGGTATTCAACATAAGATCTGAGCACTCCCCTGATCACCTTCAATGATGAAACTTGTCGCAAACGGTGATCCAAGGCGAAAACCGAAAATTTTCAAATGATTCGCAATGATGCAAATGGTTACGTCATCGCCACAGGAATCGGCTTGCTGCTTTGCCAAACGGATATAGTTCAGCTTAACTTTCCTCTTGACGACATCCCTGACAAACTAAACAGGAATGTTGTTTCGCTGGAACCAAACCAATAGCCAATCCATCGCATATAGAATTCTCGATGGATTCGTTCGCAATTCGCCCTTGCATTTGGGGTTGGATCACCAGCTCCGTACAGGCATTCGCCCCTATGTCTGTCATGTGGCCACCCATCAGACCTGTCAGCCTACTGCTTCTAGCTGCTTTCTTGATGATTGTTGATCAGCATCGCTCTCAGTGGACTTGGGTCGGAATTCCCTAACTCTACTAATATATAATAAAAAATGGAGTATTTTATCTATTGAACGACTAACTAACTATACGTATATTTTCTTCTCACAAAGGAAATACCTTTTTCCAATAACTTTGTTTTCTAATAATTTTCAAAATTTAATTTGGGAATATTCCCCGTCGTTCACCTAGCTTAAATACTTAGTTTTAAATATAATTGTTTTTTTTTTCTTTTTATGTATGTTAATATATATATATATATATTTTTTTTTTTTAGAAATACGTATAGTTTTTTTTTTTTAGAAATATGTATAGTTTTTTTTTCCTAATTAAATATGTATGTTTAATCTTTATATGTTTTTCTTTTGAAATATATTTCTCTCAATATGTGTATGCTTAGAGCATATTTTAATGTATCTTCTTTTTTTTTTTAACAAACTATATTATTTCTTTTTTCTAAATAGGTATTCATATTTTCCTTTTTTTTATATGTAGGTTAAAATGTATATATATATTTTAAATAAGTAGTTTTTTTTTTTTTTTTTTTTAAAATATGTATGCTATTATATATATTCATTTGTTTTTTTTTTTCAATATGTATGTATGGGGAGACCTCCCATTTTTTTTTATTCTTATTACTCTTTTCTTTTTTACGGAGGGGGCCTCCCATCTTTTCTTATTGTTTTTTTTTCATACTTATATATATATTTTTTTTAACCATATTTCTTATGTGGGGAGTCTTCTCTTTTAATTTTTTTTTCTAGGTGAGGAGAACTCCCATCTTTTCTCATTATTATTATATATATATTTTTTCTTCTTTTTTTTTTTCAATCGTTTTTAGTTTTAAAACGTGAGGAATCTCCCATCTTTTCTCGTTATTAATATATATTTTTTTTTTACATGGGGAGATTTCCCATCTTTTCTTATTATTATTTTTTTTCTGTTCTTTTTAATATCTTTTCTTATATATAATTTCTCCTCCATCAGAGTGTCCGCTGCATCCGAAAAGTATCTCGTGGCCTCGTCGGCCCAACCGTAGGAGTGCGGCGACCATCCAGACGACTCCAAATTCCAGTTATCTCCAACCTATGCTAAAAGAAAAATGTCATAGGGGAAAAAAAATACTCAGCTAATACTATACCAATACGCATTTACACCTTTGACAGAAAAACAACTCAAATCACTGTATTTTATTGAATGGTTACTTTTGCTCTAATAAATAAAATAAATAAAGCATTTTTCCCTAACAGCAGCACTGTTCCTATTTCTACGGCAATAAGACACCAGCAAGCCGACCCATCGGTGGTCCGACCGAAATCATATCTAAGCCCCCTTGTATACACATGTCCAACCTAAAGTTTCAAAAACACTTCAAAATAAATAACAAATTTAAGCACGTGTCCTTCCTAAACACTGCCACCCATATAAGGCATGACCGCATACAACGCGTCATCCTTCTCCGGAGCAGAACGGTTTCCTGCTGCATTCCGCAAACCGGAACCGGGCCACTGTGAGGCTATTCTCGGCAAAAACCCTCCCCACAGTGTATGCCGCGAATTTTGCGAGACTCGCTTCTGACTCAACTACCAGGTTCATCCCGTTGAACCATTCTCAACTACTGAGGAGTGCCCGCTACACATGGCGTCACCCTCCATATAAAAAAAACTGAGGCTTCCTGGTGGGAGCCACTTGTCGGCGGGTTACGCATAACCCCCAACCTTCCCCTCACCACCTCAAATACACAATTACTAAAATAAACAACAAAACAAAACCTTCATCATGGACATGTGTATTAAATGGAATGATTTCAGATCAAATAATGCGATCACTGGTGGAACGCCCGTAAATGGTTATTATGCCACTTACGATTCTTCCCCTTTATGCGCACCGTGGACGTTACCGGACTGTTTACCCCAACTACCTCATAAGGTCCAGTCCAAATGGGTGAAAACTTATTTTTCCTGGTGTTGTTCCTAACAAGCACCCTATCACCTACTGCAAAGGACACAGCATTTACCTTCCTGTCATAAGCCTTTTTCGACAACAACTTAGCCCTCGTCTGATTCTTTCGCACTAGTTCATGCGAGCGCTGTATCTGATATTTAAGGACCTTGTTTGGGTCATCCGCATTGTGAAGTGGTGTACATTTTCTACTTAGGTTGGTCGGTAAGTCGATGTCGAAACCGTATAATGTCTTAAATGGGGTCTGCCCCGTAGATGAATGTACAGTGTTGTTGTGCACATGCATAGCCGGTGCCAACCATTGGTCCCAATTGCTTCCATCCTCATTGACGAAGCTCCTCAGGTACTCCGCCAAAGGACGGTGACTCCTTTCCAACGAACCGTTTGCCTGCGGGTGATATGGAGTGATGTTCAATTTCTTGACCCCTAGCATCCTACAGGTATCCGAAAACACCTTTGACATGAAATTCGTCCCGTTGTCCGTGACCAGCATGCTTGGAACCCCATACTTGGCTATAATTTCGTTAAAGAAAATTTTCGCCACAGTACTAGCCTCCCCATCCGGCATTGCTGCGCACAACATAAATTTCGAAAAATCATCTTGAAAAGTCAATATCAATTTGTTACCCGTAGTGCTTTCAGGGAGAGGTCCCACCATATCCATATACCTTCTGAAAAGGTCGACTAGGAGTATCCGTGAGGACCATCGGCATAAACGTTTTCTTGGCACTCTTATTTTGCTGACATTTAACGCACTTCTTCACATATTGTTTAATATCCCTGTGCATGCCGACCCAGCGAAATTGCCTCCTTATCCTTTTAACGGTCGCCTGCACACCCGTGTGACCGCCCAAAGGACTATCGTGGAAATCCTTTAACACTGTCACGATCTCTTTAGGATCCTTTAACACCACATACCTTGGTTCCCCATCGACCACCACCTCGACCGGTGGGTCATTAACATCGCTTGGTCATTTTTCACTACTCTCTTTGTTCCCGCTGTGAACTTCTTTGTCCTTCTCGTGACCTGAGCTCCCCGCATGATTTTTTCCTTCGCCCTTCGACATGGCCCTAGTTTTAACCATCAGTATTTCCTCCGTCGAATATGGTATCCTGCTCAGTGCATCCGCATTCTGATTCTTCTTGCCCGGCTTGTACCAAATTTCAAAATCATATTCTGACAGCTTATGTCTAAAGCGCGCCAACCTTGAAGTTTGATCCTTCAAGTTCGCAATGCCTTTCAGCGGTTGATGATCGGTAAAAATCTTAAAGTGCCGACCCAACAAGTATGGCCGAAAATTTTTCACCGCCCATACGATTGCCAGAAACTCCTTCTCTATCGTGGAGTATCGAGTTTCCGCCCCATTCAACGCACGGCTTGCAAACGCAATGGGACGATCACCCCCGCTACTATCCTGGGAAAGAACCGCTCCTATCGCTCCACCGCTAGCATCCGTGGTCAATACGAAAGGTTTTGAAAAATCAGGGTATGCCAACACTGGAGGCGACATTATCGCCTTTTTAAGCTCCTCGAAGGCACGCTGGCAGCCTGGTGTCCAATTGAACGCATTATCCTTGCGAAGCAATTTATTTATTGGCAAGGCAATGTTGGCCGTCCCGGGAATGAACTTACGGTAATAATTAACCAGTCCTAAAAACGATTGCACTTCCTTTTTGTTCCTTGGTGGCGGAAAATCCTTAACGCATTTCACCTTTTCTGGGTCGGGAAGCGCTCCATTCTCCGAACACTTATGGCCCAAATACACTATTTCCCGCCTCAGGAAGTTACATTTCTCCGTTTTTACTTTCAAATTATTTTTCTTCAGCAGCTGCAGCACTTTACATAGCCTTGAGTCGTGTTCGGCCAGACTACTACCATATATAACAATATCGTCCAAATATACAAAACATTCAATGCCCTGAAGACCCGTTAGCACATGATTCATTAATCTTTGGAAGGTTGCCGGTGCGCCTGTTAATCCAAATGGCATCCTATTGAATTCAAAGTGACCCAACGCCGTACTGAATGCTGTTTTTTCCTTGTCCTGTTTATCCATTTCCACCTGATGATAACCACTGGCCAAATCCAACGTGGAAAAATATCTACTGCTGCCCAACTGGTCCAAAATTTCATCCATCCTTGGAATGGGAAATACCTGCTTCAGAGTTGCTTCATTCAGTTTACGAAAGTCTTCCAAAAGTCGCCAGCTCTTGGTCCCTGCCTTCGACGACTTCTTTGGAACCAACAGTAATGGCGAATTCCACGGCGACACGCTATGTGAAATTATGCCATCGTCCTGGAGCTTCTGGACCTGCCGATTAATTTCCTCACGATGAATCTGAGGTAACCTGTACTGCTTCTGATTAATCGGCAGCTGTCCAGGCTGCACGGGAATTTTATCTTTACCATATTCGTGCAAGATAGTTTATCACCCTCTAACCAAAAGATATCCTGGTACGTTGCGCATATCGCCTGAATGGACGACATTTTTTCACTATTCAAGTCGACATCTGTCTTTATTGTGGCCATTATCCTACTGACCCTCTCCTTGACATCTACCTCCTGCACGTGCGTCACCAAACCCGCACCTGGATCTTTTAAATTTACTAATCTACTGAATTTTGGCACAAACCCATCCTTTAGGTAGTAGTCAACCTTAGTCGAATTCAGAATGGGCGCTTTCACCACCCCATCCTTTACGTTGGTTAGCGCGGCCCCTATATATACTCCTGGCGACAATTCTTGCTTCTCCACGACCACTGTAGTATGTTTAGTATTGATCCCCATGGTTGCAATAGACACTGTTCTAGCCTTCGCCACTATGGTTTTCTCCACAATATTAACTGCCCCCGAACCCGTGGCCTCCCTCAAAGAAACCAGAGGTAAGTTCCACTCACCTCCATTCGAGTACAGTTTCAGAGAAAGATTAATCGTATCCTTGACGGAGCGTCCCCATAGATTATCACGACCTAAAATACCATCTCCCGGCAAATTATCATGCTTATCCACACAATGCATATCGAACCCCAATTCGGCGATGTCCGAATGCTCAATCCTGACTAACCCTATAGTTCTGGAGAATCCTCCGAATGCTCCTCGCAGGTCCTTTACCACCGTCCCGTCCACACTAATATCCCCCGTAAGACTGCTGTCCTTTACCAGGCTGGTGTCTGCCCCTGTATCCACTAATAAATTCAGACACCCCGTCTTTGCCCAAGCACATGGCAATCTTACAAACACCGAATCTGCGTAACTACACCTAGCTGAAATCCCCCCTATATTCATATCCGACCCCGCAATGGGTCCTACCTCAGCCGCCTTCGCAGATTCCGATGTTACCATCGGTATTAGACTTTCGCGTGATCGAGTCGGTGGCCCTGCCCGTTTCCCGACACATTTCTCCCCTGTGTGTACATTGCCTACCAAAATGTCCCTCCTTGCCGCAATTATAGCATTTCCCTTTTGGTCTCGAACCTCCAGGTTGCCCTCTCTCCATCGTCGAGGGTCCCCTACCACAGCTCCTACCTGGCTCATGGCCGTATATTCTACATTCAACACAATATGGGGTATTTTTCCTCGTCCAGCATACATCACGAGTGTGTCCCGCCCGTTGACAGAACGAACAGGGCGGTGCTTTGTATGCATTGGCACTTGACCCAGCATTATTGTATGCCGTACCACTTGACCCAGCATTATTGTATGCCGTACCACTTGACCCAGCATTGTTGAGCGGAGCTGCCTTATCTGCCTCCGTCCTGCGCAACAACTGTTCTACGGCTGCCACGAGACCCGAGACTGGATCCTCGCGGGTGTACTCCTCGTTAAAGTTTACACCCCTTAACGGAGGATCATCCCTCCGCCAAAGAGTTGCTTGAGCCGCCAGTGCTTCAATCAAGAGATCGTCCAACTTACATGAGCTGCTTGCCAACATCCTACCACGCAGCATTGGATCCCTCAGGCCAGATGTGAATGCTGATTTTACCTTTCTTTCTGTCTCAACAGTCATTATCTCGTCCTTTCTCCCTTTATAGTTTTTATCTAGTATGGCATGAGCTGTTGCTGCTAATGTCTGAAGGCGCCTAGCAAACTGTCTCACATCCTCATCCCTCCTTTGGCAGGCTTCATATAGCTCCCTTAGCACCGAGTCGAGCGACCTACTCTTTAAATATGTTGACTTTACAATTGCCAACAACTCATCCACTGACGTAAAAGTACGTAACCTCACCAACTGGTACGCATCCCCGTAAAGCCTCTGTTTTACAATTTCCAAATATTCCTCCACCTTTTCCGGCGGTACCCCTTTCGCCGCCAACCTACATCCATCAATGAATTTATACACTTCTGTTTGCAGGCTTGGCGATGGCTCGCCGCCGAACGTTGGCACTAACGCCTTGACCGTTTTCAGAATATCCTGGGAGGACATCATCTGTGTTGGCTGTTGCCCTCTAGGCTCCTTATGGTACAGATCCCCCGTCTGTATACTGCGCTCTTGTTGTGATAAACGTAGCTGACCCTGCAACTCGGAAATTCTCCTATTGGCTTCCTCGAGGTCCTCGAACTCTAATCTTCTGACCGAGGACGCGCCTGTACCCGATATTGTCCTCCGTAGGGCCTCGTTATCCTTGTCTAAAATCTCGGCCTCCTTTAGATTCTCCTGAATTTCGTTCTTAAGCCTCTTGTTTTGATTTTGGAGAGCCTCCAATTCCTCCTTAAGCTCCAAGATCTTCCCGGTATTACACTCCTCTTGAGTTTCAACCAACCGGCACAACTCCTCTAGCACTAGATCGGCCTCTTCCAATCTAGTGATTTTCCAGCTACCGTCAACCTTAGCCTTTATAAGATGAAAATTCTCCTGGGTCTGGCACCGACGTCTGACCTCACCCCAAAGCCTTTCGAGGAAATAATCCGTCTTCGCCCTGACGTCCGCTAGCAGCTGTTTCGCTTGTTCTAATTCGACCAGTGTTTGCTCCATACGAATTTACCAACCCAGTCCCTACTAAACCGTGAAAAAAACGATCTATATAGTCCTAACTAAAAACAAAAACAGCTTTAATTGCTAAAACTATATGTTGAAAAAAACTAAAAATCCCTCCCTATATAAAAACAATAAAATCTGAGAGTAACAAACCAACCTATAATTAAACATTCATCTGTAATTTAAAATTCCTGGAAATTCATCAATAACCTAATTTTCACAAACAATTAAAAAAAAAAACAATCGGACCACTTATATAAAAATGATGCGCTTTCGAACAAACAATATCCTCTAAAACAATCTATAAAACAAAGCAATCAATCAAAATTAACTGCACATTTCGAAAAACTAAAAGATCCAAAAACAATAAAGTAGTAACAAACTAAACACACAAAAACAAAAAAAAAAAAAAATTATTATTCTCCAAACGAATCCAATAATCTAAAAATTAATCGACCCGAAAACTAAAATAAATAAAACAACATAAGACAATTAACTACCTACACGTGGTAAATAGTACAATAAAACAAATAATTAATTAACCTAACAACGAACGATTTTAATGTTAACCAATAATGTTGGCGTTATATCCTCACAACTAACTCCCTACACCTGATACATAAAAAAAAAATCAAATAATTAATATAACAAGGAACGATTTTTGGGCCGAAGACCGGCTGCGCCATTAATGTTTTGTACTAAACCGCTGAAACGAAAGAATTGACGCATCCTACCGGCTGCGCCATTAATGTTATGCTCCTAAAGAAGCTGAAACGAATGTTATCTCCTAAATGAAAGAAATGACGCATCCTACCGGCTGCGCCATTAATGTTATCCTCCTAACAGCTGAAACAAAACAAAAAAAAACGCGGGTTCGCCTATTGTGTTTTAGCGCTGGCGGGCGCTGTCAATCGACGCCCAAACGGCGTAAATGTAGCTGTAAAAAAAAGAAAAGAACAAACAAAACCAGATTCCGTACCAGTTAGACAGTGCGGCCTCTAGTTTTCATCTGCTGCCGTTATGCACTCTCTATTCTTTATTTATACAAAAATCTTATACCTAATCTTAAATTATAAAATTGAAAAAATAAACAAACATACAAACAAACAAAAAATAAAATAACAGCAATAATATAGTATAAATAAAAATACAAAAAAAGAACAAACATACAAACAAACAAAAAATAAAATAACAGCAATAATATAGTATAAATAAAAATACAAAAAAAAAAACAATGACCAGTTTCATGGCACACTTTATTCGAAATGATTAAAAAAAAAACGAAGTATGTCATTTAGAAAAAATGCCACCAAATATGCGGAAACAATATTGCATTTCTCTACCCCAATGCAGAACGTTCATAAAAAAAGTAACGACTCAGCATATGGGAAATAGAGTTAAATGAACCGCAAAACAAACATACATAATGCATGGTAATACGGCCCACAGTGGCTGAAAATCATTTTTCATTGGCCAAAATTCTGTAACTTTTGAACCGATCAAAATATTTTAGTACTGTTTTTTTTAATAGATAGATAGATAGTTGATCTTGACTCAGTGTGAATTTCATTTAAATTGATTGAGTACTTTTTAAGGAATTCTAGGTCAAAGTTTAACTTTTGATTTTTTTTAACTTTTAGCGTGATATATGTTTTTTTTTATTTATTTTTATTTATTAGAAAGTGTCATATTTGGAGTTAAATAATTATTATAAACATTTTTTGTAATAATGAAATTTTTTTAATGCTTACACTCAAAAAAATTTTTACACTCAAAAAAATTTTTACACGCAACAAAATAGTAAAATTCACTAGAAATTTAACTAGTATTACTAAAAAATTAAAAATGTTTGCTATCAAATTTGCAATTTGCTTACACTCAAGGAATATTATTATTACTACAGAAAAATTTATTAGTGTTTGCTGCCTAATTTGTTACACTAGCTAAATAAATCTGCTAAACATTAGCGCAATGATTCTAATTTTTTTTTTAATTTTGATATGAAAATATGGGTTCTTATTTTTTGAATCTTTCTTATCTATTAAAACATTGCATTCATATGTGGGAAACCTTTTAAGAATAAAAACTGCAATAGATTTAAATAGCATTTGTAACAATGGTAGGTTCTGTTTATTATTATTTTTTACTAATACTATGTTTTTCGTACTTAAATAACAATGAAAGGCAATTATAATTATTATTCATTAGACTCAAATATTGATTGCAAATATTCCATATTTTGTTCTGTGCTATTTCTGTTCTTTAGTAGTTTTTTGGCTTCTTCATCTAAATCCCGATGTTCCACTTTCCATTGATTTCGAATACTGGAGATGAACGGATCTGACGTTGCCAATAATATATTAAATAGATCTTCATTTGTGGAATTTCGTGACATTTTTCTAGTATTGTGCTGTCTATAAAATCTGTAATCCTTGTTCCTTTTTTCCTGAGCCTCCTCTGATAGATCTCCAAGTGGCACCAAATGATATTTAATGACATCTTCTCCATGATAAAGGATTTTGTGGACTGTTGCAGACATATTTCTCCATGGGTAGTTGGTTGTATATATTTTTGCAGTTTCCTTAGCATAATCTCCAAATTTTCTAGAGTCAATTTCTTCATTGCACGCAAGTACTTCTAGGATTATTTTAAATCTGAAAATAAGGTTTAAATCCACTCCTGTTATTTCAGATGCTGTTTCTGGATCTGAAAAGAATCTTCTTGCGGTATTGCCATCATTTGTATTGCCTGACCCTTGTTTTGGCTGATCTATAATCAATCCAAATTTGCGATATTCATCTTGAACATGTTTCTTTTTTGAACTTCTTAACTCTTTTTTGGTTTCGTTGTTTCTTATTGATCCTGAAGGCCCGAAATCCAAATCATAACTGATTTTTAGTATGTGTTCCATAAGTCGTATTCTTGCATGTAGTGGTGATAATCCAAATTCGAAGGCATCGGTATTATCGAATGATTTTGTCGGGACTTGGTTTAATTGGCTTGATGTTGCTTGGCATATAATGCAGCTGGATGCAGCCTTCGTGTTAGTCAAAGCCTGACCTACTTTTCCATCTATCATTGTCAGCACTAATTGGTAGCTTACTTCAATTTGCTGCCCATCTAACTGTAATTGTATTGGCTGTAGTGTTGCTATTTGGGCCTTGATATCACTAACTTCTTTGTTAATGGCATCATCACTTTCTTTTTTGAATTCAAATTTGATTGGCCTGCAGTATTTCGTAGAAGATGGTGTCTCATTTTTCCAAATATCCATTGTTTGCGTTGTACTACTCGAAGGCTCCGAATCTTCCAAAATCTTTTTCAATCGCAATGGTACAAATGATACCATGAACATATCTGAGTCCGAAATATTTTCACATACAACTTGTTTGTATTGTTTTTGTCCCGAAGAACCATCACATCCCCATTTACAAAATAGAATTAACTTTGTGTTTCCATATTTCTTTAACTCAGTTCCTGTTATTGATTGTAGCAAGCGTTTGGCTGTGTGATCCAGTAAAGATTGTAGTTGTACTTCTGCCGAAATTGGTGTGATTGTAATAGTGTCCTTTGATGGCAAACAGTCTATTTTAGCAGCTGTTATGTGATGATATGCTGGATACATATTTGAGCCTTTTTCAATCGCACGCAATCTGAGCTGAATATATTGGTGTTTTGTTAATTTCAAATCCAGAAATAATGCTAATGCCTCCTCATTTGTGAACTGTTTTGCATCGCTCGGAGTTGGTATACTTTTAAGAATTCGCTTTGTTCTCACTGGACTAGCATTACAAGTTTTTTCAATGATATCCACTTTTGTTAATTGGTTTTGTGCTCGTAATTGATGTAGAAAAGATTCTTTTATATTTGTAGAACCAATTTCCTCGTTAAAATTTTTAAGTTTCCGCCTCTTAGATCTATCGCTGCAGTTGTCCAATGATTTGCGTGGTCTTCCAGCCTTATCTAGCTTTGCTGTTTCTCCACCAACATTAAGTTCGCCTTCTAACCAGTTTGCACTTTTATTATAAAACTTTTGTTTACAGTAGTTAACTTCTTTCAATCGTTTTTTTAGTACTTTGACGAAATTAGATAATTGCTCTTGTATTTCGGTACTAGACGAATTTAAGTTTAATTTTATTTTAACGTAACTAAGAACATCTTCCTGGTTTTTGTTTCGAAAATACTCTTCGGCCAGTTCTTTATAACTAAAGTTCTCCATATTTTTCTCAATATTTTTATTTGCGTCTGTTATCACTTTTTTATCACTTTTTATCACTTGCGAATATACGTCCGTACACTTGAAGTATTAACTTATTATTGAGTAATCCCTTATAGAATCCGTCATTTTATACATTTTTAGGTACATGTTATTCACACATTGATCTTTAATTTCATAGCAGGTAGTACTTAAATTGAACAAAACTGCACTTGTTATCCAGACTTCAATATCAGGTAAAACTAATTAGTTTCTCGCCAATATGGGGTGGTTTTTTATCTTTAGTGGTTTAGTGCCGCGATTATTGACAAACTTATAAAATTGTTTATGACTTTGGTTGACCCTTAAATTTGACAACAGGTAAATTAAGAAAGAGATCATTTGTTTACTGTAGAACCTATTGTGATCATTTTATGACTTATTTTTTTGCTGATCAAAACAAAGCCAATAAACCCTTTCTCAGGTATTTTATTTAATTATTTTACTTTTACGTAGTCTAAAGTAAAAAAACAAAATTTTTTTTAGAGTAATTTTTTTAGAGTAATTTCATTAAAATGAAAAAAGTGTTCTACCGGGGGCTCGTGGGGGGTGCAAAAGTATATATAGGGTTAAACAGGATACATTCGCCTTTCTCCGGGTGGTATACGTTTCTTGTTCCCTTACTTCCTTTAGAAGTTCTATTCCACTAAAGTTTAAATTTGAGAAAAATATAGTGGTTTCATAAATATTTCATAACGCCCCTAATATCAAACGTTAGAACTGTGACTACTTACAAAAACTAAAGACTATAATCCTACTAACATTATAAAAAAGACCGCAGGCCAATATCGATGATAGCTTGCGAGTAGTAACCATTTATTTTTGATAAAAAACAAAAAAAAAACACCTTTTGCTGAATTAAAAAAAAACAGTTGAGTTTGACAGCATGCCACGCCCACAATTATCAATAGTTTAACCTAATTTTTTGGCTACCTTAATCTGGATATATAAGCTACAAAAAGGAGTAAAAATTTTAAAAATCGATGACAAAAAAAAATTTGACTTTTGGCCAATGAAATCAAAATTTGAGCCACAGTGCGGCCGTCACAATGACGAATTGTTTTACGCAAAGTCGCGACTGACATACGTTTGTTTGACCGATCACTTACACTCAAGAAAAAGTGTCTGTAAATTATTATATTATTTATTTATACCATACTTATTCTACCATTATATTATTTTATGTTATTCTATTCTTATAATATATTGCTATTGTAATTATTATTATTATTATTATTATTATTGTTATTACTATTAATATTATTATCATTATTATTATCATTATTATTATTATTATTATTATTATTATTATTATTATTATTATTATTATTATTATTATTATTATTATTATTATTATTATTATTATTATTATTATTATTATTATTATTATTATTATTATTATTATTATTATTATTATTATTATTATTATTATTATTTATTATTATTATTATTATTATTATTATTATTATTATTATTATTATTATTATTATTATTATTATTATTATTATTATTATTATTATTATTATTATTATTATTATTATATTATTATTATTATTATTATTATTATTATTATTATTATTATTATTATTATTATTATTATTATTATTATTATTATTATTATTATTATTATTATTATTATTATTATTATTATTATTATTATTATTATTATTATTATTATTATTATTATTATTATTATTATTATTATTATTATTATTATTATTATTATTATTATTATTATTATTATTATTATTATTATTATTATTATTATTATTATTATTATTATTATTATTATTATTATTATTATTATTATTATTATTATTATTATTATTATTATTATTATTATTATTATTATTATTATTATTATTATTATTATTATTATTATTATTATTATTATTATTATTATTATTATTATTATTATTATTATTATATTATTATTATTATTATTATTATTATTATTATTATTATTATTATTATTATTATTATTATTATTATTATTATTATTATTATTATTATTATTATTATTATTATTATTATTATTATTATTATTATTTATTATTATTATTATTATTATTATTATTATTATTATTATTATTATTATTATTATTATTATTATTATTATTATTATTATTATTATTATTATTATTATTATTATTATTATTATTATTATTATTATTATTATTATTATTATTATTATTATTATTATTATTATTATTATTATTATTATTATTTTATTATTATTATTATTATTATTATTATTATTATTATTATTATTATTATTATTATTATTATTATTATTATTATTATTATTATTATTATTATTATTATTATTATTATTATTATTATTATTATTATTATTATATTATTATTATTATTATTATTATTATTATTATTATTATTATTATTATTATTATTATATTATTATTATTATTATTATTATTATTATTATTATTATTATTATTATTATTATTATTATTATTATTATTATTATTATTATTATTATTATTATTATTATTATTATTATTATTATTATTATTATTATTATTATTATTATTATTATTATTATTATTATTATTATTATTATATTATTATTATTATTATTATTATTATTATTATTATTATTATTATTATTATTATTATTATTATTATTATTATTATTATTATTATTATTATTATTATTATTATTATTATTATTATTATTATTATTATTATTATTATTATTATTATTATTATTATTATTATTATTATTATTATTATTATTATTATTATTATTATTATTATTATTATTATTATTATTATTATTATTATATTATTATTATTATTATTATTATTATTATTATTATTATTATTATTATTATTATTATTATTATTATTATTATTATTATTATTATTATTATTATTATTATTATTATTATTATTATTATTATTATTATTATTATTATTATTATTATTATTATTATTATTATATTATTATTATTATTATTATTATTATTATTATTATTATTATTATTATATTATTATTATTATTATTATTATATTATTATTATTATTATTATTATTATTATTATTATTATTATTATTATTATTATTATTATTATTATTATTATTATTATTATTATTATTATTATTATTATTATTATTATTATTATTATTATTATTATTATTATTATTATTATTATTATTATTATTATTATTATTATTATTATTATTATTATATTATTATTATTATTATTATTATTATTATTATTATTATTATTATTATTATTATTATTATTATTATTATTATTATTATTATTATTATTATTATTATTATTATTATTATTATTATTATTATTATTATTATTATTATTATTATTATTATTATTATTATTATTATTATTATTATTATTATTATTATTATTATTATTATTATTATTATTATTATTATTATTATTATTATTATTATTATTATTATTATTATTATTATTATTATTATTATTATTATTATTATTATTATTATTATTATTATTATTATTATTATTATTATTATTATTATTATTATTATTATTATTATTATTATTATTATTATTATTATTATTATTATTATTATTATTATTATTATTATTATTATTATTATTATTATTATTATTATTATTATTATTATTATTATTATTATTATTATTATTATTATTATTATTATTATTATTATTATTATTATTATTATTATTATTATTATTATTATTATTATTATTATTATTATTATTATTATTATTATTATTATTATTATTATTATTATTATTATTATTATTATTATTATTATTATTATTATTATTATTATTATTATTATTATTATTATTATTATATTATTATTATTATTATATTATTATTATTATTATTATTATTATTATTATTATTATTATTATTATTATTATTATTATTATTATTATTATTATTATTATTATATTATTATTATTATTATTATTATTATTATTATTATTATTATTATTATTATTATTATTATTATTATTATTATTATTATTATTATTATTATTATTATTATTATTATTATTATTATTATTATTATTATTATTATTATTATTATTATTTATTATTATTATTATTATTATTATTATTATTATTATTATTATTATTATTATTATTATTATTATTATTATTATTATTATTATTATTATTATTATTATTATTATTATTATTATTATTATTATTATTATTATTATTATTATTATTATTATTATTATTATTATTATTATTATTATTATTATTATTATTATTATTATTATTATTATTATTATTATTATTATTATTATTATTATTATTATTATTATTATTATTATTATTATTATTATTATTATTATTATTATTATTATTATTATTATTATTATTATTATTATTATTATTATTATTATTATTATTATTATTATTATTATTATTATTATTATTATTATTATTATTATTATTATTATTATTATTATTATTATTATTATTATTATTATTATTATTATTATTATTATTATTATTATTATTATTATTATTATTATTAGTATTATTATTATTATTATTATTATTATTATTATTATTATTATTATTATTATTATTATTATTATTATTATTATTATTATTATTATTATTATTATTATTATTATTATTATTATTATTATTATTATTATTATTATATTATTATTATTATTATTATTATTATTTATTATTATTATTATTATTATTATTATTATTATTTTATTATTATTATTATTATTATTATTATTATATTATTATTATTATTATTATATTATTATTATTATTATTATTATTATTATTATTATTATTATTATTATTATTATTATTATTATTATATTATTATTATTATTATTATTATTATTATTATATTATTATTATTATTATTATTATTATTATTATTATTATTATTATTATTATTATTATTATTATTATTATTATTATTATTATTATTATTAGTATTATTATTATTATTATTATTATTATTATTATTATTATTATTATTATTATTATTATTATTATTATTATTATTATTTATTATTATTATTATTATTATTATTATTATTATTATTATTATTATTATTTATTATTATTATTATTATTATTATTATTATTATTATTATTATTATTATTATTATTATTATTATTATTATTATTATTATTATTATTATTATTATTATTATTATTATTATTATTTTATTATTATTATTATTATTATTATTATTATTATTATTATTATTATTATTATTATTATTATTATTATTATTATTATTATTATTATTATTATTTATTATTATTATTATTATTATTATTATTATTATTATTATTATTATTATTATTATTATTATTATTATTATTATTATTATTATTATTATTATTATTATTATTATTATTATTATTATTATTATTATTATTATTATTATTATTATTATTATTATTATTATTATTATTATTATTATTATTATTATTATTATTATTATTATTATTATTATTATTATTATTATTATTATTATTATTATTATTATTATTATTATTATTATTATTATTATTATTATTATTATTATTATTATTATTATTATTATTATTATTATTATTTTATTATTATTATTATTATTATTATTATTATTATTATTATTATTATTATTATTATTATTATTATTATTATTATTATTATTATTATTATTATTATTATTATTATTATTATTATTATTATTATTTTATTATTATTATTATTATTATTATTATTATTATATTATTATTATTATTATTATTATTATTATTATTATTATTATTATTATTATTTTATTATTATTATTATTATTATTATTATTATTATTATTATTATTATTATTATTATTATTATTATTATTATTATTATTATTATTATTATTATTATTATTATTATTATTATTATTATTATTATTATTATTATTATTTATTATTATTATTATTATTATTATTATTATTATTATTATTATTATTATTATTATTATTATTATTATTATTATTATTATTATTATTATTATTATTATTATTATTATTATTATTATTATTATTATTATTATTATTATTATTATTATTATTATTATTTATTATTATTATTATTATTATTATTATTATTATTATTATTATTATTATTATTATTATTATTATTATTATTATTATTATTATTATTATTATTATTATTATTATTATTATTATTATTATTATTATTATTATTATTATTATTATTTATTATTATTATTATTATTATTATTATTATTATTATTATTATTATTATTATTATTATTATTATTATTATTATTATTATTATTATTATTATTATTATTATTATTATTATTATTATTATTATTATTATTATTATTATTATTATTATTATTATTATTATTATTATTATTATTATTATTATTATTATATTATTATTATTATTATTATTATTATTATTATTATTATTATTATTATTATTATTATTATTATTATTATTATTATTATTATTATTATTATTATTATTATTATTATTATATTATTATTATTATTATTATTATTATTATTATTATTATATTATTATTATTATTATTATTATTATTATTATTATTATTATTATTATTATTATTATATTATTATTATTATTATTATTATTATTATTATTATTATTATTATTATTATTATTATTATTATTATTATTATTATTATTATATTATTATTATTATTATTATTATTATTATTTATTATTATTATTATTATTATTATTATTATTATTATTATTATTATTATTATTATTATTATTATTATTATTATTATTATTATTATTATTATTATTATTATTATTATTATTATTATTATTATTATTATTATTATTATTATTATT